>CAKAKR010065315.1:40513-67476 GCA_916700685.1 Adelosebastes latens
CGTTGTGTTGGGCCAAACTTTTATAGGAACTATTTAATCACGGCTATTAAATAAATCAAATACCACCTGACAAAGGATTTTTCCAAATCATAAAGAAATGACATGCTACCTGCAATCCACCACAGTGTATATGTATGCCTGGCATTGCACGAGAGGTGCCCGAACAGAACGCATAGCGCACAGCCACAGGAGTATAAATCAAGCATCAGACTCCTGTTTATTTCCAGTGAACCTGCACGTTTGCTGTAGATACAGTTTACAGGGAAATTGCTGGTTGCTGCCTTCTGGGTTTAAATGTCACCTACTGAAAATATACAAACTGAAAGATCATTTAAATGGAAATAAATGGAGCTGAACACCTACAACAACCCAGCGGAGGAACAGTTTAACCTCTGTGGGCCATCCATCAGTCTCCTGTAAACATCTCTGTGCTCGGCGGTCCGTCTGCACGCGCTGAGGAGACCACTGATTGTTCATTTTCTCCGTCTTTCAGCAGCGAGGCTGAAAAAAGGAGCTGAAAAAACCCAACTCAGTCCTGAACTGACAGTGTGTGGTTTTCTTCACTCGGGTCTGTGAGTCACTGAATGAGCCCGACAGGCCTGAAAACACAGCGGGGGACTTTCTCTGTACACTCACAGTGTTCACGGACAGTCGATGTGGGCGTGTGTGGTGAAGCGTTTAGAAACAGATGAAGGGTGTGTGTGTGTCGGTGTGTTTTCTGGTCCACCGGGTTTCAGTCGTCCTCGGTGGAAGCCCACTAAGTTCTGTACAGCACCTCCAACGTCATCACCTCACCACCTGTCAAGTTTCCCTCATAACAACCTCGATCAACAGATCAGCTTCAGATGGTTATCAGTTCAGTTTTATCAGACCCAATGCTGGTCTGGGGGCAGAAATACTGTAAGCTCATTGGTCCAGGTAATCCTCAGTGGGCGGGGCCAAAGTACCAGAGACTGAAACTTAGAAAAAGAAGCTTTAATGTCCGAAAAAACCTTTAGGGGCCGTGTCCACCAAAGTGTTTTTTTCCAGCTGAAAACGTCAGGCGCGCTTCTGAAAACGGAGCGTTTGAGAGCTCTTTGGAGGCGCAGCGTTTTTTTAGCTGAGACGCTTTGGTTGCGTCAATTATACGGAATATCCACGGAAGTTAGGGGTGGGCCATACAGCAAAATTTGGTTTCAATCCGATACCAAGTAATACATGGCCAGAATCACCGATACCGATACGCTACTTTTTATAATTAAAACTGAAGAAGCGAGATTGGAGCAAATAAGATTGTGTCCTCTGGTGCTCCTAATGGCGTCTGCAAGATTTCACAGACCGGAGGAAAAGAACCAATCAGAGCTAATCTGGAGTCTGCCGTCCAGCTGCCGTCTATGAGAGCCACGAGTCAATCACTCACCAACTCCGAGCAAACGGTCAAACTAGGCAGCGCTGATCAAATATGAATCAATATTCTGTTACTGTAATGCCTATTTCTCTCCTAAAATGTTTTCAGAAACAACTTGTAGTGTGTTTAGCTGTAAAATGAGAAAGTTTGTGACCCAGCAGCCATGTTGAGATCTGTTGAGGAAATACCAAGCACCGCCCACCAGCCGGAGCACAGCCAATAGGAACGCGCTCTCTCTGAAATGACCTGTGATTGGTCAAAGTCTCCCGTCAGGGGCTAGATTTTCTAAAGCCTGAAAACAGAGCCATGAGGAGGAGCAGAAGTCTAGTTATCTCTCAGAACACTTGAATTACAATATGCTGAAAGGTTATTATGGTATTTTTGCCCAATGATGCCGAAAAATTGTTGCCTACTGAAGCTTTAAAAGCTGTTTATGTACTTTCATGTTGCTTTCCACTGTTAACTACTTATCACATGCATGTTAAAAAAAAAACAGGACACTTTTTGAAGGTAAATAACAAAAATATGTTTTTTTTATTATCGTAAATTGAATGTGCAAACATCAAAAGTATTTCTTTTTTTTAATAAACAAAGAGCAAACATTTATTTGTTGAGAATAATTAATGTTTTACAACTTTTTTAGTGCAAATAACTACGAAAAAAGCACAAACTACCCTCAACCATCACTCACAGCTGTGAAATAGCTCCAAACATGCTGCTCTTTCTTCAGCCGTCAAGTGTCTGTCGGAGTAACTAGTCTGGGTGCACGCCGCTGCTCGTGAATGACGCGTGCACAATGCATTTGTTGTTTGAATGCACACATTTTTCACCAGTCCTGATACATGTGCCAACTTTGGTCAGCTTCCGAGTACCTTTAACTCCTCAAAATGCGATTCATTCGCATAAATAGTAATAATAAACATTACCGTTTCAATAGGGTCCTCGGGGCTCGACATTGCAATAGAATAACATAACATCCTCCAGTCCACATGTCGAAGTGTCCTTGAGCAAGATAGTGAACCCCAAACTGCTCCTGAAGGCTGAACCATCAGTGTGTGAATGTGTGTGTGAATAGGTGAATGGTGACATGTGGTGTAAAGCACTTTGAGTGGAGCGGAAGACTAGAAAAGTGTTATATAAATACAAGTTCATTTACCATTTACCATACTCATAATAATAAAACACATTTGATCACCTCTTTGTGGTAGACTATTTGTCCCGCCCCTCCTCCACTGTGATTGGACGGCCGGGTAAAAAGTGACAGTGGCGAGCGCAACTTTTTACCCAGCCAGTTTAACATTTTTCAACTTTCGGCAACCAGAAAAAAATGCCAAACATGCAGCTCTCAGCGTAGAACGGACGCTCGTCATGCCGCTGGCGTAAATGCGCGGCGCTCCCATTGCAAAGAATTTCAAAAATACGCCTTAGGAAAAAATGCTTTGGTGGACACAACCCTTCACTTAGACGTGTGTACTTTGAACTGTTAACTTGTGCACTCCAATAAACTTGAACTTGACTGAGGGCCTTCGAGCAAAGTGCTGAACCTTCTCCCAACTGCCTCAGGTTCTCAGCTGACCTCTGAGTCCTCTGAGAAAGGGTGAGTGTAAAAAGTCAAGTTCAGTCTCCTGTGCACGGCGGCAATAAAGCTTTTTATCTCCTTTTCTATCACTTAAAGTTAAAATGTACAGATATAATAAAGAAACTGCACTTCATGCGCTTCAATAAGAAACTTCAGGGAATATAATTATTTGGTCTCTACAGAGATTTTGAAAACACAATACAATGACACACATTAACAGCCTGTTTAACGAAAGCTGATGAACTCAGTGGTGAACGTGGGGTTAATAAGGTTATATATTCCTTTTCCCTGCTGAGAGTTGAACTGTTTCAGGCTGAACAGATGCACGTCGACAACAGTTGCTGATACGGAAACACACTCTCATTGTCATCAAATAGGATTTATAATGATAATAATAATAGGATTTAAAGAAGCATTTAGGCAGATTATCCTGTTTTCTCTTTCTGTGAAGTGATAATAATCCTTCACTTTCTGCTGGATGTCAGCAGATGGACCTTTTTTTCTAAAACAACAGAAGCAGCTGCTGGTTTGAATAAAGTTTCGATGATTTTATCTCAGAATAAAAACACAGAACAAATCCTTTAAAATCCTTCCTGTGCTGCTTTTGTTTTGCCAGGATGTTGTTCTGTCTCTTTTAGAAAATCTGTTTTAAATACAGTTTATTGGCAGATGGTTCGGTTGCAGCAATATGGCAATTTAAACACACACACACACACACACACACACACACACACACACACACACAAACACACACATTGTCTTTCTGTGATGACTCAACACACACTTTCATTTTCTTCTCAAACACCCCCGTGCCCTGGAAACACCTCCAGTCTCTACAAACCTCAATAACTGAAGTTATTTTTATCGTCAGCATCAGTAACGTCCTCCTATTTCACCAGAAATGCCCAAAAAATGAGACAAATCTTCAGTTTTACATCCCAGTAAATTAAAGTCTGGAGGATCCATGGGTGAGTTAGAGAAGCAATGTTCATCATCCTAATAAACGTTTTAATATTTCTTTTCATGAGTGATTATTTATCCATCTGCTATGATTCTGCACCGTTTTTTTTTTTTTTTTTTACTTAACTTGTTTGTTATGTTAACATAAAGCGTCTTTGAGTTTCTAGAAAGATGCTCTATAAATAAAATATTACTGTGTGACAAAGTCTAAACTTAAATGTCCTACAGCTTTTTTTTGTAGCTTGCAGCTTCTTGTCAAAGTCTTCTTCTGTGAATTGAGCTCAGGTGTCATTTCTGGCTCGTATTTGGTAAATGTATTTTTAGTATTGTGTGAATTACTTTTGCTACGTGCCTACCGGTCTTCGTATAACCACAGTGAGAGCTGTCTACACCTGCCGCCTACTTTGTTTGTAGTTTTCATGAGCAGAATTCGGAGGTGTGACCAAAGGAGGCAGAGCTTCCAGTATGGTGACTTCTTCTTTGCTGATTATATTTGAGACCTCCAACCTAAACCCAACTAGACCTTAACCACAGCGGTGTCAAATCAGAAAACTATTGATTTTTTAAACTGGTTTTGGAAGGTTTGCACGAAAAGGCGTATAAATGCCACAATAATACGCAAGGCGTTTATCATGCAATAAGTACGCCTTTCTTGATTTCCACGTGTCATTTGTAGGCTATGTATCCTGTACTGACTGCAATGTAAACGTATCTTCGTATAAATGTTACAGTAAGAGTTGGGGAGGTAGACGGTCCCAACAAACACAAGACCTTTAACCAGGAGATGTCACAAAGTCATGTGACATTTGTCACATGTTTTTTATTGATGTTTGTGACGTGTTTTCCGTAGTTGTGTTACGTTGTTTCCGTACATGTTTTACTTAGTTTACATACTTATTTTAAGCCCAACCGTGATTTTTTCCCTTACCCTAACTAAGTGATTTTCTTGCCTGAACCTAACTGCGGAAGTTTGCGTGGCGTGCAAATGAAACGCGAAAAGGCTAAAATGCATACTCATTACACGCGGAATGTCCGTGTAATGTCGTGGTATTTATACGCCTTCTCGTGAGACCGGGTTGGACAAACGATGTCATCCTACCTAAAACGTATGTGTCGTTCTGGAGGGCGTAAACAAGCAACGTATTTTGTTATTTAATTTGCCAACCCGGTCTCATGGGAAGGCGTATAAATAGCACACCATTACACGTACATTCCGCGTGTCATGAGTACGAATTTCAGCGTTTTTGCATGTCATTTGTATGCCACTTTTTGCATGTCACAAATGTTTGTGGTTATCTTCAGGCAACAAAACAACTTAGTTAGGTTATGGAAAAATGTCATGGTTGGGCTTAAAATAAATATGTAAACTAAGTAAAATACGTACGAAAACAACGTAACAAAACTACAGAAACCATGTCACAAACATCACACAAAAACACCTGACAATCGTTTGTAAGTGGATGCCTTTATATACATTTATAATGAAACAGGTGTCGACCCACTGGGAGATTGATTTAACTTACTTTAAGAAGATTAAATTATAGGATTCAATCATAGACAACATGAAAAGATCATTTTAGTGTTTATGATACTTTGCTGACTGTAAGAGGAACAGTTAGATGTCTCCAGTGAATACTTACAGTGGTTAAAATGATCTCTGATGTACAGCAAAAAGTCCATATTCTAATTGTATATGTCAAATCTCACAATGGCGCTATTTATAGAAACATTACTCTACATTTACTATGGTTGGTAGATTAGTACGCTACATTTCTTGGCAGCTGATCAGACAGATTGACAGTAAACAACAATAATGGCGGGGGGGGGGGGGTTAAAGGGGATCTTTCATGCTGTGACATCACACAACCACAACTCTGTTCTGCTAAACACCCACTTCCTCATCTGCATGCTTTTCATGGGTTCAAGTTTGGGGTTTTTTTCAGTGACATTTTCCCCCTACCTGAGCATCGGAGCGTAATTAAGTCCCGCCCACACGGGAGGGGAAAACAATTCATCGCTCTCCATCGACTTTGTATTGTGTGGATGTTTTCAACTGATGTGGGTCTGAGTCCAATATCCAGTTGCAGAGCGCGGTGCTTGATGAAGTTTCATGGTTGGGGATTGTGTTGAATGCTGAGCTGAATTCAACAATCAGCATTCTGATGTAGAGTTTGTTATTGACAACATGAGTGGAAACGCAACTAATTCTCATGATATTTTAGGAAAAGTTATTGATTTTTCGTGCGTTTTCCTACGAATGTCCAGCAACACGTGTCAATTTACGCTTCTTACGTGCATACAGTCTTTTCAAAATAAACTTCCGTCTTCACAGGAAACAACTTCCTCAGATTTAGACAACAAAACTACTTAGTTAGGTTTAGGAAAAGATGGTGGTTTGGCTTAAAATAACTCCGGAAGTTAACTTAAGTACGGAAGCTACGTGACAAATAAATAAACGGTGACTTCTGGTTTCACACGGGACATGAACGCTGGTGTCCTGAGCGACCCACCCATCCATCCCAACCTCCTCCCTTCCTGGTTTACAATTGCGTGAATTACACAGTGCATTACTTTTCGTAGGTACGAACGGTGTATGAGACCAGGGATGTTATCGGGCCCAGCAGCTTTACTCAACCACAGAAAATGTTTCTCACCTCAGATTTGGAAAAAGAAAAAATGACTGCACTTGAGTGATATTTACACTAAAGGGAGGAGGAGGTGAGAGAATGAACACAGGAAACCACAAACAGCAGCATACCTGTTGATGAGTAAGAGAGGGCATTAGGGGACACAAGGAAATATATGCAGATATATGTTTGACATTGTATCCTTATATTTACCTTTCAGGTTTAAGCTCTGTTAAATTCACCTTCAAAATATAACACAAAATGACCATAAATTAGACAGTACGGTAGTCTGATCCATGCTTCTTTTTGTTTTAATAGAATCTCTGTTTATGATAAAACCTGTAAGTTGTGATCTGTGGCTTTCTGTTTGCACGTCCTGTGGTTTTTATTTTGTACCACAATGCAGCACGTTTAGCCACAGGACTGAAGAGCAGAGCAGGTATGACCGCTGGTAGATCCCTTCAGACTGTCCTCTCTGTGT
Source organism: Adelosebastes latens (assembly GCA_916700685.1). NCBI lineage: Eukaryota > Metazoa > Chordata > Actinopteri > Perciformes > Sebastidae > Adelosebastes > Adelosebastes latens. Next base: position 47,548 of record CAKAKR010065315.1, read on the forward strand.
TATATTGTGATCTGCCTGGTTTGGATTGACATCTGGATCGTTGGCACTTCTATTAGCAAACAGAGCTACATGTTCTGGTGATGTCAGATGGAAGAAATGGAGAACATGTGCTGCAGGTCGGAAATCGATAATTCTAAGTCGGTATTCCCGACTTGCATCTGCTCGGGAAAACATGGACGCCTGCAGCAAACTGATGTTTGTATGGCAAATCTCTGAGCTTCACAAGCATCTGCAGAGGACCTACATCAATTACCACGGCGCCATTAGCAAAGAGAAATATAAAGTAACCATCTTTAACAAATAGAGAATCCTGTGGGAATCCTGTGAAATATTTCTGAAAATATAATTTAACGCTGTTAAAAGAGACGGGAGGAGGAGGCTAGTGCCGAATGCTCGCAAAGACTTTGATCATGCTTAAATCAACTGAATGTAAATGGCAGCTACAACGTTGTTAGACGTTTCACAACACAAACACTTCATAAAGTAAAAAATTATGAAAAGATAATTCAATGTATGCGCCGCCATGTTGCTCATTCCCAGGGCGTCAAATACCGAGGCTTTGTCATTTCCATTGGCATTCGGTACCGCCGCACAATGCACCCTTTAGCGCCGGTATGAGCCCACAGAGTTTCCCCCCTAACTGCCTGACCCCTAGTCTTCATGCGGCTTGTGGTGGGTATTTACTCACTATAAACCAGTGTGTTTGCAGAGCGACCTGCAAGCAGGCAACACCGCAAAGCACACGGGCGTGCTCCCGAGACAACCGCCCGAAAGCAGTTGACACTAACCACGCTGCCACAACACTAATACAAAGAGATGACGCAAACCAAAGGGGAAGCGCCGCTTAAGCCTGTCCGGGGAACCTCCAAACACAGCGTAAAGGGGCGGCAACACTTACCTTCTCTTTGGACCAAAATACAACTCAAAGAAGGAGGAAAAATAAGCGTCCACAGATGATAGTACAAACACACGGTGTCTTTCCCACAATCCATGCACAACGCAGTGGGAACAAGCGCGGACCAGGTTGCAATCAGTTGATCCGTGCGTAATCAAAACCGCGTGGCAAACAAATCCAGCAGAACAGCCTAATTTACGAATGAACATATCAAAAATCAAGTTAACTACTAACCATAAATTAACCTGGACCGGACGAGCCCCCAATTTGTCAAAACTTAGCTCTCAAAAAAAGAGTAAATTGTGCAGAAAAAGGATCAAAAAGGTATGGAGTGTGAATATCAGTAGTATCAGTAGTGTAAGGTGTGCATGGATGGTGTAAATGGTGTGTGCGTGTTGTAAAATGTATAAAACAAGCAGAAGATTAACCAATGAGAACCTACGGCTGCCACATGACCGGCGATGGTGTCTGCGAGGAAAGAAAGAAAGAGAGAATGAGTCATCAAGCCTCAGTTTTAAAGCTTTTGAACACCGGGCCCAGGTGTTCCCAGAGGGCCCTGATGGCAGGTTAACAGAAACCCTATAAGCGACAGCAGGGATCGCCACAAAACCTATCCGCGGCAACAGCAAACGCTCAGAGAAAGTGCGCCGGGAGCATGGTGATGTAGTTTAAAGAGCTTGAAAGTACTGTAGTAGTAGTAGTAGTAGTTTGAGAGCTTAAAGAGTTCATGTCCCATGTTCACAGCGTTCACTGTCACTCTCACTGTACAAACGTAGTAGTTTAAAGCCCAACCATGTTTTGATGCCAAAAATAGCGTGACACCAAGGGGCGGTATGTGACGTGTTGGGATGAGAACGTGTTGGTTGCTGTGATGTCAGGTGTGTTTACGTCGGCGAACTCGGGCTGGATACATTTTGTACAAGTTTATGACTTCAATGACGGTTCATTGCACTTTTCCATGTCAGAGGATGTTTTTTTTCAAGTAAAATGGTATTATTACGTTTTTACAACTATGCGATGCGTATCACTTTCCATGGTTCCGATACGATTCAAGGACGATATTTGGCTCATCTAGAGCGATGCGATACAATTCAATGACTTGAAATCGATACACAAATTCAATCAGTGTGACTGTGAAATAAATAGCTGATACTGGACAGTCTTGTAAGGGAGTCAGGGACCTTTTCGTACAGTGCAGGAATACTCTGTTCTGAGAAGTGTGGACGGCGAGGTATGTGGTACCTTGGCTCTAAGGTTTGGATCATTTCACGGAACCCAGGACTTTCAACCACACTGTATGGTCGCATATCTGCACAGAAAAACCTGGAAATGGGTGCTGTGATGTCTTTACCCCCAGGTGAGTTTTGGCCTAATTTCTTACCAAAAAATGTTGGCGAGGCTTGAGGCTTTTGCAGAGCTATAGCCGGCACCGCCGCTGCTGCAGGAACGCTGCTAGAGCCACCTGGTCGTTCGGTGTCAGCAATCCCATGGCATCTCAGTAGGTGCGTGGACAGATTGGTCGTGTTGCTGTTGTATTTTATCTGACCTTTACATATTCTGCAAATAGCAAGCGATTCATCCAGGACATCTATCTTTTTTGCAAAAGCCAAAATGTTTCCACACGCTGGACCTCAAACAGAAAATCTCTCTCTCGTCTGGCTCTTCCTCGCCATCAGCCTGCTTCGTTTTGTTGTCGTCTTTCTGAGATTGGCGCTGCTGGCGCAAGGGAGAGTGAACCGGAGTAACATTTCTTTACTATTAAAAGTGCTAAAAATATGTCCATATAACGTTTGTCGTGCTTAAATACAAGGTGCAAATTCTTAGTATCGATACAATCGATTATTTACGTTGCAAATCGATTTTATATCGATCTACGTCCCCCGTGAAGGACAACTTTGCCGAGTACCTATCGATGTAGTTGGATCGTAGGAATATAAATCGATGTAGTAGATGAATGTTAGACCCCTAGTCAGTATATATTTTATTAGCCAACGAGTAACAAGCTTTTTTAGTGTTTCATTTGAATTGTAACTGGTGAAGAAGCAGCTTTTTTTCTCTTTCTAAAGTGATTGAGTTGAATACTGAGACAAGAAGGTTTGGTTGTAAAAAAAAAAGAAAGGAAAGGATTAATTAAGCAGCAGTGTTCCCAGTTTAAATCCAGTTCTCCCATTCACTCCCACACAAAGACACTAAGAGATGCTGCTGTGTGCTTATGGTGTTCATTAACTTACCTTTTAACAGACTCTCTCTAACAAATATAGACGGTTTCCTGGTGTAGCCTGGTTTAGTATTTAGTGACTCATTCCTCTACAACGGAAACACTTTGTCTAACCGACGCTGATACCGCTATCTTCAGAAGTGTGAACGCTCCGTCATTCAGAAACTATGAAGTATGAAATGCTCTTGACTCAAAGTCACTATTAAACCGGGACCCGAAAGCACCCAAAGACAGAGTGTAGATCTCAATGCACTTTTGCTTTTGTTCCTCACACTGTACCTCTACCACTGGCTCAGATACAATCATGACATTATCTAATTTTCACTCAGGGAAATCAGGCAAACCTAAACGTGTTCTTAAAAAAAAACTGAGGATAATAAATGCAGCCCGGACTTGTGGAAATGTTTGTTAATGAGTCGGTTTTCAGACTCAAAAAAGGAGAAAAATTAGGGTCTAGCTGATCGTAAATGATGATATTAACTGAACAAACTAAATGGATCAAAGCGTTGTGAAGTAAGGTTGATGATGTGGACGCTTGTCTTCATGCAAAGTGTTTGCTCTTCATTCGGTGCACCATAAATACCCTCCTGAATGGGAAGCGGAGGTTAATGGTGACTCTCTTTTTACTGTGAGGCTGAAAGCAGCTGCTGAAGCTCTTTGTGTGTTTGAGTCATTACGTCTCCCAGAATGAGCAGAGTCACAAAGTGACTGTTGTGTTTAATCATTTACGGCATTTGTCTGAGTTAAAACTAGACGACATTTATTCTGAAAGTCACGGTGGTCTCTGTCACACAGCCTGTATCTGTCAACCAATCAGATTCCTCTCAGAGAGTGGGCCTGCTGACTGATTGGTTGGTGAATAATTTAAATTCAAACAATGCTGGTTGTTTTCAAATCCAATCATTTTTTTTTTTTCAATTCAAAATATTCTTTCTTGGATTTTAGTGAAAATAAACAGAAAATGATGAATTCCTGAACTTGCTCATTCAAAAGAAAATCAATCTTTATTTTCACATGATGAAAAAACAGAAAAAGGTGAGCAGCTCCACACTTTCTACCCTGTGACATCACTAGTTTGAGTGTTAGCACTCTAGTTTTGGGATTTGGGAGAGAGTTGTTAATGTTTACTAATATTTTTTAAAGATCTAATATTATAAAAAAGTGAGATGTTTATGTCTTTTTTATTATTATAAAGCAGGTTTAAGTGCTATATTAATACTGTGAAAGTATTGAAACGCTCAATCCATGGAGAAATACACACAACCCGTATTCAGAAACGTTTGAAAAAAGCCATCAGGATTTCCGTAATTTTGTGATGTCACAAATGTACAATAGTTAGACCATTTCACAGTCTTAAACGTAAACATTGTAAATGTTTCCCAGTTTATTTCCAGTTGCAGTGTATGTGAATGACATCAGCTGACAGGAAGTAAATATGGACCCAAACTGTTGCCTAGCAACACAATTCCTTTGCAATTCTGTTGAAATGCACTAAAACAGAGTGTTTCAAGTAGAGTGTAAATACAAGCATATTCAGGCTGACAGTATGAGGAAAATAAAGGTTTCTTTTTAGTATTACAACTTGTAAACATGTTCTAATAAAAACACAAAATACAAGTATGAACCTAAAAATTTGTATAATATGGGACCTTTAATAAATTATGGTACCTTTTGTTCTCTCTTTTTGTGTCTGAACCAGTTAATGACACTTTAAAACAGAGCCCATAATTTACACTTTCCCTTTAGCTCTCGATTTCAGGTTGGGGCGAAAGTCATTATGGGAAATGTAGGACACCACCAACTACATGAGACAGGTTGAGACAAAGTGGACACATATATTACTGCTCTTCCATAAAAAAGTAAAATAATGGAGGCAGGAATCTAAAGCTGATAAAACAGTTAAACTTCCAACATTACAGTCTTTTTTATGCTTCACAGTGTGTTTCTGCACCACTTCCTGCACATTTAAAGCAGGTATGCAGAGCAGTAGTTGTGACAGTGATTTCTGATGTGATTGTGAACTGGTTTAAGTGAACAGAGGACTGTATAAACAGAGCCTCCTCGACCCCGCCGCAGCAGTCCACGCCTCCTGTCAACGCTGTCAGCAGATAGGCGATACCAGAGATAAGCGTTGCCCCGACAGGAATGTTCTAACGTCTCGCTTGCCTCATAGCTCAGATGCAAAAAACCATGATGGTCGCCCACGGCCGGTTCACATGCAAATGTCATTCAAATATTGATCCTGCAGCGACAGAGAATTTGAATACCAAGTTTCTTAAGAAATTCCCAGGAATTTTTATGTTCTGTATGTCTGTTTGGAAGCCATCGAACGTGTTGAGACATCACTGAGAGGTTGATGGGAGGACTGTTCTCATACTCTGTTCGTAGCTACACCTACGAAAAGTAATGCACTGTAATTCATAATATCCCACAAAATCATTTTAATTCACGTTATTGTCAAACCAGGAAGTATAAAGAGCAACAAACGCCACGTAGGGAGGAAGTCGGGGTGGATGTTTGGGTCTATAAACACCAGAGTTTCACCAGGAGACCGTTGTTCATGTCCCGTGTGAAACCAGAAGACAAAGTTGATTTATTTGTCACGTAACTTCTGTACTTATGAATGACACGGTATTTTGTAAGTCATTTTGCTTGCAGTAACAACACCTTTGTTGCTTTTGCTGTGTCATTTGTACGCCATTTAGTCTGTACTGACTGCAATGTAAACGCAGCCGTGTGAATCTGCTACACTCAGAGTTAGTGACGAAGAATAAAAAGACAGAAAGATCACTTATGGTGGGCGGGTCGGGAAGTGGATGGGTCCAACAAACACCGAACCAGGACACCCCTGTTTGAGACCCGTGTTTTGTTTTGTAAGTTACGTTAGTGATGATTGTCACGTGTTTTTCTGTGATGTTTGTGACATGGTTTCTGTAGTTTTGTTACGTTGTTTTCGTACATATTTTACTTAGTTTAGGTACTTATTGCAAGCCCAACCATGATGTTTTTCTATAACCTAACCAAGTTGTTTTGTTGCCTGAACCTAACCACGAACATTTATGTGATGTACCAATAACATGGAAAAATGCTAAAATGCGTACTCATGACACGCGGAATGTATGTGTATTGTCGTGCTATTTATACGCCTTCCCATGAGACCGGGTTGGCAAATTAAGTCATTTTGCGCGCAATAACAATGCCGTTCTTCTTTCTTTTGGCGTTTCATTTGTTCGCCATGTAGTCTGTACAGACTGCAATGTAAACACAGCCATGTGGATATTCTACGCTCAGAGCTAGTGACGTAGAATAAAAAGTGAGAGAGACTGCTGATGGTGGATGGGTCCAACAAACACAGGCCTTCCAACCAGGAGACCGTTGTTCTTGTCCCAAAGTGTTGTTGACTTATTTTGAAGTTACGCTAGTGATCTATTTTCCGTACTTATGTTACGTTGTTTCCGTACATATTTTACCTTTACATAGTAGTTTTAAGCCCAACCATGACGTTTTTCCTAAACCTAAGTGATTTTGTTGCCTAAACATAACCGCGACCGGTTTACAGTCACGACGTGGCATATAAATGAAAACCAAAAAGCCTATCTATTCTTTACCTTTAATTGTCCAGCACGGTTGTCCTTGTCCCTATAGCTGTTATTTATATTTCTGTGTAAGTAAATCAAAAGAAATGCAAAGAACGGAGTCAACTTCCTTTTATGTGCACATCAAATAAATATGATTCTGAGAATTATAAATCTCCCTCGGCTTAACGGAGCTTTATAGTGACATCCAGCTCATTGTTTATCTGTCCGGCCACAACTTTACTGTTTTGGTTCACTCTCACTGCTCTCATAGCGTTGTTTTCAGAGAAAAAGCTGTGATAAACCCATGGTACACTACCTGCTCAGCAGCAAACAGCAGACAGACCCAGTTAGAGACTAGCTGGTGATCATAGTGGAGCATTTAGCAGCTAAAGAGCCATATCTCCCTCAGGAGGTGGTGGAGACCAAAACAGAGCTAAAAAAGAGAGAGAATATTGGACTGACATTCATCAGGTGACACAAACACAAAGACTCCTAATGAAGGATAATGTTGCTAACTGCTGGATGTGTTAATAAGCAGCTGTTTGCTAACAAGTCCACTTACAAGGTGACGATATGTCAATGATGTGTTCACAACTTATTTCACAAAAATCTTATTTTGCGAGTGTAAGTATGAGATAGACTTCATATGTGTGAGTAATATGATGTAGAATTTTCTATCGTGTTTGTCATGGTCCCAACTTTACACCAAATATACATGTCTTGTCATTTATAAACTCTGCAAATCTGCAAAGTAACTGAAGCAGCTGTTAAATAAATGCTTTGGAGTGATTCCTGTGAAATGTAAAGCTCTACAAAATAAAAGTAGGCATATCTCAAAAATGATAAATTACATCACTTTAAAAACTTTAACTGGTCGTTTGCTCCTGAAAAATCCCATGAAAGAATAAAAAGTGATACGTTAAAAAGTAGAAATTAAACAGACTTTCAGTTTATAAAGAAACTTTTCAGGATGCCGTCCAGGTGTGAACGCAGGACAGAAACTTAGAAGATCTCCGTAGAGGAAATCTGTCATGTTTTCACACAAACATTAAACACAGAAGTTCTAGAAACTCTTGATTCATGTTTTTATCGTTGTGCTGTTTCCAGCTGTCTCAGGATCTCTGCTAGTCTACATCCTGAGGGCAAGTTTACAGATATGCAAATCTTATTCAAATGTTTCTGTCAAGAATGTGAACGCAGGAAGAATTACAGTAATTTATTTTTTTTTAGATAAACATCTGGAGGCGGAAAGGTCACTTGAGTGGAAAATTTCCCCCTTTTGGTCCTTTTGTTTTTTTCACTTTGATCAGTGACCTTTCAGGAAAACACCTCGAGCTCAGCAGCTGACAGACATTTAATGTGTCGACAGGAAGGTTTCATAAAGTGGGTGCGAGGTGACGGCATGGAGTTTTCACCACTCGATGATGCGCTCATAACTCAGATAGAGAGAACACCAACTCATTCAACCTTTTCATTTTCTTCAATTATGAAAGTAACTTTTTTAGCATTTCTATAGTTTTTTATCAGCGACACTCGACACTGAAGTTACAAGCAGAGAAATCATTTCTGTTCCTGACGCTTAAAGCTGTAAATACTTTTTGAATTTCACTAACTGGAATTTAGAGAATTTCAACTAAATTTAAATACATGAATGTAATATAAATAAACTAAATTAAAACACTGTGTGGGTTTTATTTAAGGGCTTTAAACTCAAATGAAATAGTTTTATAAAAGAATAAGCCTCATGCATTATGACACAACAATCACTTAGAATAATTTACCCCTGAAGACAAAGTGTTTGCATATAGGCAGATATTCCAATTAACAATTTGTATTGCTTTTAATGATTGCACATTAATTTGAAATATCTGACAGATCCTTTAATCATCAATTTGCAGTGTTATTTATGGTAGGATTTTGTTTTTTGCTGTAGGGGTTATAATACTTCCGAGGATTCTTAGACTAAATTATTTGTCACAATAATTGATTATCATATATTGAGGTGTTTTTGTGGGTTTTCTGCTGGAATTTAAGATGTAAAAATTGTTAAAAATCTACATATAGTATTGCAGGAACCCCTTAAGTTGTACCAACTGTAACCAACTTTACCTTGATTGATGGGATTGATGGAAAAAGACATAAACTGTATCCAAATTCAGAGGCTGTCTTCCAAGAACATTTATCACCAGGAAATTGATCTCGGTTGACGGAGTTGCAAATTCCAGCAGTTAACTGGTTCCCGAAGTTAACAGCGTGACATTTACGTCAACACAGGGTCGACAAACAAACAAAATGAATGGGAAATATAATATATGTAATTAATGTTTTCCATTTTCTAAATGTACCCTTGATCTTTTCCTAACCTTTAACACACTGTAGGTGTCATGCTCAGATATTGTGGAAAGCAAGACTTCTAACGTAAACAAGTATTGACATTGAACATAATTCAGTGTTTTGCACACAGACTCAGCCAATATCAGCAGATCTGTAATTTACAGCTAAATTGCATTCTCATTTACGTTTGGAAGGAAACGTAATTTGACGCGGATTATGTCTTTTATCAGAAATACCTTTGCAAGTCTGCAGACGGTCGCAGCGAGTGACGTAGTACAACGAGTTACGTGCAGAGCAGGGGACGTAGTATATTAAATGAATGAAAATACGTTGTATAAATACGTTATTGAATAATAACGGGTATAACAAGCAAGAAAGTCCACTGCTGGGTGGATCCAACAAACACAGGACTTTCCTCCAAGAGAGCGGTGTTCGTGTACTGTTTGAAACGTAGTCATTTCTTGTGTTTTCGTTTTGTTTTTAAGTCATTTTAAGCCAAACCATGATGTTTTTTGTTTTTTTTACTAAACCTAACCAAGTAGTTTGGTTGTGTTTTCGTTTACATTTATCATGTGTTTAAAACTGTTTAAAACTGTTTAAAACTACAACTGTATTCTGGGAGAAAATACGTTTAGTATATTGGTGATGCAGTTTAGTTGTATGGGAATGTAATTTTGTGGGAGACGGTGCTGGTTTAACAATAAAAATAATAATAATAATAATCATCTTTATTTGTATGGCACCTTTCTAAACATATACAATGGAATATAGACAAAATGAAAACAACAATAAAAGAACAAAACATAAAGACCAAATAATGAGAAAAATAAAAATCCGTAACCAGTGGTATCAAAACAATAAGTTACAACACATAGGCCAAAAGAGGACAATATAAGTTGTGGAAAAGGTGCACCAAGCTGTTGCCTTATGGAGTTAAAAAAGCCTTTTTATAAAAAAATTTATTTTAAAAGAGATTTAAAATTGTTTATAGAGCTGGCTAACCTGAGGTCCTGAGGAAGGCTGTTCCAGAGTCTCGGGGCATTGATGGCAAAGGCCCTGTCACCCTTAGTCACCAGCCTAGACCTGGTACCAGCCTAGACCTGGGTACAACCAGTAAGACCAAGTCAGAGGACCTCAGGTTACAAGGTGGCAGGTAGGGAGTAAGGAGCTCAGTGAGGTAGCTTGGTGCCAAACCATCCAGAGCTTTAAAAGTTAACAATCAAATCTTAAAATCAATTCTAAATTTGACATGCAACCAGTGAAGTGCAGCTAAAACCGGAGTGATGTGCTCAAATCTCCTCGTACCAGTGATCAGTCTCGCAGCCGCGTTTTGGACCAATTGCAGGCGATGTACTGTAGTGAGACCGGAGTAAAGGCCGTTGCAAGAGTCTTCCGCCATGCTAGTAATGAACAAACTGACTAGCTCGTGCAACTAGATAAAAAAAAGTCAGTAGGATTCATCCCATCTGTGGACCATAAACTGTCTGCACCAACTTTGATGGAAATGAATATTTGTTGTGATATTCTGGGCCTGGACCAACAACATTATCCTTAAAGCCACGCTGCTATACCGTGACCTGAAACCTGATTCACTGACTTCTACGACCAAATGTTGAGCAGCTGCTGTGGTCCAGACAGTAACACAGTGTCCTGACTCACAGCCAAGAGGAGGTTATATAACATCACACACTCCTTCTAAGAATCCACATACGCCTGAGTCCTCTAATAACTTTCCAGGGAATGTGGTTAGGTGTGTGTGTGCGTGTGTGCATGTGCGTGCGTGCGTGCGTGCGTGCGTGCGTGTGTGTTGAAGCTCTGTTGCTCCTGCTGACGTTTCTAGGACTTGGTTTTCCGATCATCTCTATAAAACCAGATTTATTCCTCATCTTTAGGGTGCTACGTCGTCCTGGAGCTCTGCAGGACTCTACATGCTTCTGCTACAAAAATGTAACTACAAATTCAGGTTTCACAGATACCACACGAAGACTACAGAGAGAGAAGTGTGTTTGGTTCAGCTTTGTCTGGTTATGTTTCTTCTCCTACATTTTCCAATACCTTTAAAGATTGTTAAGGACAACATGGAACCTTGCAGAAATGCTTTTGGTTTATGAAGCAGGAAGGCTCCTCAGATCCTCCGCTTCTTCTCTTTTAGTTGTTCCACAAAGCAGAACAAAAACATTTGCTGATGCTGCTTTCAGCCGCTGGAACGACCTTCCAGAGGAACTGAGAGGAGCTGAAAATATTGATATTTTTAAAGGTAAACTTAAAACCCATCTATTTAGTCTGGCTTTTATGTAGTGTTTTATAATTTTATAATTTTATGGTTTTTTAATTTCAATATTTATTTTATTTATCATCATCATTATAGTGTTTATTTTACTCTATTTTATTTAATCAACATTTTATTGATGATCATTATTATCTCTTTTATTCTATTTTATTTTATTAAAAGTGTATTATTTTAATACAATCTGCTTATTTTGTGTAGTTTCATGCTTTTTATTTATTTATTTTTATTGTTATTTTTATTTCCTTGTATTTTATTGATCTTTTATTATCTTAAATACCCATCTCTTATTGCTTCCTTATTCAATGAACTTTTATATTGGTTGTTTCGGTGTGCATTAGTCTCTAAATCCGTTTTTAAACACTCTATATCAATTTTCTGTCCAGCACTTTGAATTGCATTTGACTTGTTTGAAAGGTGCTAAATAAATAAAGTTTGATTGATTGATTGATGGAGCGAACTGACAAAAAGCTTGGTAATCTGAAATTGTATATGTTATGATTTAGTGAAGCAGAGTGAACCCTCAACCTGACAAAGAGAATTAAATAAACACAATTACTCTGAGTATGAAATTATTGGAAAACACAGTCTGATATCAGTCGAGGATACGCAACGTTCACTTATTTTATTAATGATGTTCTATTTTACTAAACCTAACAAAGTAGTTTTGTTGCATTTTTTGTTTTATTTTGTTTAAATTTACAATGTTTACCACGTCTTTAAAACTGTTTAAAAATGTGACCCTATGTGTCCCTCGCAACGTCATTGAGAATGCAGTTTAGTCGTATGGGAATGTAATTTTGCAGGAGACAAGGCCGCCTGGTGGTGCACGGCATCCGTCTGGTGTTGCAGTATCAACTTGTTGAACCCTACTCAACTATAAATCATTAGGAGGAGTCAAGTAACCGGATGAACTGATCTGATATCTGATCGGCAGCGGCTCACTTCAGGCAACAGAGCAAAGAGCTCGTTGACACACCTTTCTGTTCTGACATCAGTAATAAATACTGATCTAATCACAGGTCATAAATGCTACCTGGTAACCATAGAAACCGCTGACTTTCTATGAAACCACCGTTTTAATAGCAGAAACACAACCATGTGTCTTTCTACCATTTTGGTCCGGACTGAAATACCTATTAGATAACTATTAGAGGGATTAAGATGAAACTTAATACAGACGTTCATGGTCCCCAGTGGATGAATCCTACTGACTCTGGTGATCCTCTGACTTTTCCTCTAACGCCATCATCAGGTCAAAATGTTATATTTAGATAGATAGATAGATAGATAGTAACTTTATTGATCCAGAGGGAAATGAAAGTTTCCAGCATCACAGTTCCAAAGTGCAAAACATGTTAGTAAAAAGGCAGTAAGTAGTACAAAGTACAAAGTATATTTAAAATATATATACCAGATATAAAAATACCAGGAGATGAAGAAAACTGTTAAAAATGAATATAGTGCAAAGTAACAACTGAGATACGGGACTATTAAAAATGTGAATATAGTGCAAAAAGTGATATAATGCTGGATAATAAAATACAGGAGATATACAGTAGAGACCAGGGGATTAAGAAATGTCAAATAGTGAATATAATGCGGGATGAGAACTGAGGTAAAGAGTTTTTTAAAAATAGACTAAAGTGCAGAATAAAGCTGTACATTGTTTGTAGAATACCGTAAAACCAGTCTATAAAGGTGCAGAGTAGAGCTGTTTGTGGTGTGCAGAATTAAAAGTAGCTCAGTCTATTAAAGTGCGCTGTGTGCATTATCTGTCCCCCTCCTCCTCTAACCCTAACCCTGCAGTTTGCCATGTTATAATTTGAGCATATTTTTTATGCTAAATGCAGTACCTGTGAGGATATAAATATAAATATATACATGCATTTGCATAAAGCAGCATATTTGCCCACCCATAGAGTATTAAATACTTGACAAATCTCCCTTTAAGGTACATTTTGAACAGATAAAAAATGTGCGATTAATAGCTTTTAAATATTTTAAACGATTGACAGCCCTAATAAAACTCACAGAACATGAGCTGTAAGAAACTCCTGTAGGTTAAACTGGGACTCATAAACACAATAAACAGACTTACAGCCCAGCATCATTAAGGCTACGAAAACCCATAATGCAACACTCTTACGGTAATGTAAGGGGCTCCTTTCAAACATATTATCCAGGAAAAATACTGTCTTATTGGGCCAACACAGTATTTGCATTCAGCCAGTTTCCACCGTAAACGTCTCTCTGGATAACCGTCCAGATTTATTAGAGCTGAAACAATGCGTCCAGTTCATGTAATTCCCCGAAGTATTATAATATCTACAGAGAAAGTCAAACTTGGCGTCTGCTGTGCCAACTCCTCACACTTGAGGCTTGTGTTTGGATGGGCTCCCAGCCAGAGGACACACACACATGCTGTACATGGTGTACGCAGTGAACGGTTGCTCAACAGGCTGTAACAGGAAAGTCTTTGAGTTGTGTGTCAGTTAAAGAGAACTACACGATTCAGTTCCTCGATGACAAAAGTCTGTGGTTAGGAGGTCAAAGGTCGGAGGTGGCAGAGGTCAGACAAAAGTCCCTGTGACCTCAGAGTGACCTCTTCCATAGGGAAATTTGGTTTGCTATCCACGGAGACACACATTTTACAGACACAGACAATAGACATGATAAAAAATGCTCAAGGCTCCACTAATCACTAAAACCACTAAAATACAATGAATTAAATATGAATAAATAAATAAGCAAGCGTTGCTTCTATAGCAGGGGTTTCCAACAAGTAGCTTGCGTGCTACTACAGTGCTACTACAGTAGCTCGGAGCTAACCAGTAGCTACCGAGCTACTACAGTACTACTACAGTACTACTACAGTACTACTACTACTACTACTACTACAGTAGCCTACGAGCTACTACAGTTGATGTTGTCAGAAATGGAAGTACATTTTTCAGTGCATAAGTTAATATATTGTGATTTTAGCCATATATTGTTTTTCTTCGTAATTTTAGTAATAGGTCTGAGGAAAATGTTGATATTCCCAACGTTCATTATGTCTTTGCATTTACTGCATTATATTACCCACTCGCTAGCTTGCTAAACTGTTAACCTCTGTGGCTTCTAGACGCCGGCAGTAACGTTAATATTGCCGTTGCTTAGCAGCGGTGTTCTTCACGACTTAACGCCAAACATATTGTGTACACGACTTCCAGGGAGCTCACCAGTTTCACCTGAAGGCATCATTTGATAACACAAATTAATTTTATAAACCTGTTTAAATGTCTATCCAATCTCTCCGGCTGGTAGCAGTCTACGAACAGAGATGGTAAAGGAGCTGAAAACAACGTTTAAAAGACAGTAACAAAAAACAGCCTCTGTTTACCAAGAAGAAGGCCAACGCAGCAACAGAGGTTTCGTTTAGTGGCACACATACTAACGAAACACAAAAAGCTCTTTGTCCATGGCGGGAATGTAATAGAGGCGATTACTGCGGTGGTTGAAATGTTATTAAAGGATCATAAAAGTAAGTCAGAAATTGTGTCTGCTATTGGCGATGTACAACTTGGTGTTATGAGTCGCTCTCGGACACTTTCATTTTGTCAAATTAGCTCTCAGAGGGAAAAAGGTTGGATAGTCCTGTTCTATAGCATCTGCACAGTGTTGCTACAACTTGTTCATCTGAGTGACGGCTGCTTTGTTCTACATCTCGGGACACTAAACCTCCGTCCAGAAGGAAGAAGCTGAAATTCACTGTGCAAATGATGAGAGTCATCATTTAAAATGGAGTCGGTTATCTGCTGTAACTGTCTGGTGTACAGGGACCCTGGGTTCAGCTGTGACTCACCAGTCAGCCTACTAGACCATTTCACTAACTGATTCAGAGCATTTCTGTTCTTTAAAGATAAGTTTCCAGAGAAAAAGACAAGATTCAATAAAAGCACGTTAAAATAAAGTCATTGTGGTTTCCTCAAGCAGAACAGATGCTGGTTCCCCTTTCTGCACACGGCTTCACAATTAGCTTCAAAATTGAGCTTTAGGTCAATAATTGTCCCGAGATATTTATAAGTTTGCACTCATTCCACTGTCTGACTCTTGACGGATATGACTTCATGTGTGTGGACATGTCTTCTAAAATCAATATCTTTGGTTTTAGATATGTTAAATTGAAGATGGGACTCCTTTGTGTTATTTCTTGCTATTTCCCCCCATTACCTCGAGGACCTTCAGGAGATTTAATCTGACCGTTTCCTTCACCCCTCTGCAGGCTTTACTCCACCACGAGCACCAAAGTCTTTGGTCAATAAATACTGTTGCACACATCAATTGGATTTTATTCACATCCACATCAGGATTCAAGTGCCCGAAAAAAATGAAAATCAATTTCATTAACAGTGGCAGTTCTGGGAATTTTTAACTGGGATGGCAAAGGGATGTTTAGAGGTGGCCAGCAGGGATGTTAATGTGTGCACGTAGCGTTGCGGAAAATTTGTATGCATTAATATTCTACTAATAATAGGCTAAAACATAAATTGATAGACTTCAGGAATTCACATAACTGTTTATGGTCAGTCTCCTATTTGGCCAAACCTTTATAGTCAAGTTGGCTAATAACCACCTGGCAGTGGGGGGGATATATTAGACAGCAAGTGAACATTTTGAACTTTGAACTTTGTGTTGGAAGGATGTGAGGGACTTTGACGAGGGCCAAATTGTGCTGGCTAGACGACTGGGTCAGAGCGTCTCCAGAACTGCAGCTCTTGTGGGATGTTCCCGGTCTGCAGTGGTCAGGATCTACCAAAAGTGGTCCAAGGAAGGAAAACCGATGAACCGGCGACAGGGTCAGACCCGAGGCTCATTGATGCACGTGGGGAGCGAAGGCTGGCCCGTGTTGTCTGATCCAATAGAAGAGCTACTGCAGCTCAAATTGCGGAAAAAGTTAATGTTGGTTCTTATAGAAAGGCGTCAGAACACACAGTGAGGAGCAGTTTGTTGCGTAACGGGCTGCGTAGCTGCAGACCGGTCATCGTGCCCGTGCTGACCCGTGTCCACCGCCAAAAGCGCCTACAATGGGCACGTGAGCATCAGAACTGAACCACGGAGCAATGGAAGAAGGTGGTCTGGTCTGATGAATCCTGTTTTCTTTTACATCATGTGGATGGCAACGAGTTCAAGGTGTTGACTCGGCCTCCAAATTCTCCAGATCTCAATCTAATCGAGCATCTGTGGGATGTGCCGGACAAAAAAGTCCGATCCACGGAGGCCCCACCTCACAACTTACTGGACTTAAAGGATCTGCTACTGACGGCTTGGTGCCAGATACCACAGCAGACCTTCAGAGGTCTAGTGGAGTCCATGCCTCGACGGGTCAGGGCTGTTTTGGCGTCAAAAGGGGGACCTACTGAATATTAGGCAGGTGGTCAGAATGTTATGACTGATCAGTGTATACACGGTACGCTCGCGCCCAAGTTGAGCTTTGCTCGACGCAGCGAAAAGCCGTCGTGGCGTGGCGCTAGCCTTTGGAAATAACGTGTTTCAGAGCGCAGTGGTTCCGTTGTCGCGTTGAGTCTGAAAGAGCCTTCAGTGAGTGACGGAGAAAAATGATTTTGTAATCCTTATTTCCTTTCCTATTGGTCTTAACGCTTTTTATTATTTTAATGTCCTGTTGGGTTTTAAAGTGTTGTATTGTGTTTGTTTTTATGTTTTTATGTTTAATTGTACAGCCCTTTGTCAACTTTTGCTGTTTTTAAATGTGCTTTATGAATACATTTGGATTGGAGAGAGAAATGGAGAGAACTAAGAGAAAGAAATACTCGTGCAGGGCAAACAAAATGAATGAATCTTTAATCAATGAAACTTCTTTAAAAGTCACCGGAAAGCAGGAACTAAGTCTCTGAAACTCTAATTTTGAATGTGGTATTACCACTTTTATAAAAGATCTGAGTACTTCCTCCACTGACACACACACACACTCACATATACAAACATTTTCCCTGAGAGTCCTGAGGGGGTTTAGTGTGATCAGCAGTCTGTGTGTGTGTGCGTGCGTGTGTGTGTGTGTGTGTGTGTAACCATCCATTTAACAGGCCCTTTCCACAGAGCGGATGTATTTACATACATGGCCTCTGTAAAACAAACACTCTCTCTCTCTCACAGCCGTTAGCTTCCTCCGCTAACATCTAGCAGGCTGACGCCGATGATGTAGCGTTGAAATCATTTACATGATAATAATCTGGCTGTTTAGTCTGCGTGTGTTTGTGCTTCACTCACACACATTTACACACTTCAGCATGGCCTCTGGCGATGTTGCAAAGAGAGACCGGTTGAACTTGACCTTTGACCCACTTCAGGCAAAACTGTGACTGTTTGAATTGTGGTGTAAACACTTTCATCTGTCTTCATCAGAGCAGCAGTTACAGTCTCTACATTGTGGATGCAAAACACTTCAATTAACCCAAACTGTTTCAGGTCAAAGGTCACTAAACACATTCAGAAAGTGATCCATGAAGCAGCATTTTCAAATGTATTATTATTATGACTTTGTCCATCCTGTATTTATTACATGTGATATTTGATAGAGGAAATATTTAGCTGAACATTATAAAACTATTAATTGGTTTTGGCTTCGGCTATATATGAATGATGAAATGGTCATTCATTAAAAAAAAATGTTGGTGTTGTAAAGCGGCCGAGTCTCTTTATGTCTCTTTGTTTTTCTTTTGACGCAGTCACACTTTATTCAGCCGCTCTGAGCAAACATAGACAAACATGGAAGAGATACAAAGTCATTCAGTTGACAGTTCAAGTCCAACTTTCTCTTTCTTTGTTACACTAAATGTGTGTCAGAGAGCGTGAGTCATCGAACAGAGATGTCTTCATAGTGCTTAGTCTGGGACTGTTTTTACTGGTTTGAACTGGTTAGTGATCAAACGGCTCATTCCTCTACAAACGCTGTTTAAATAGTTCACTTATAGTAATCAAGTAGTCCACCCACAGTGTTCATTTTGGGGGTTTTTTCATACATGAAAACATCTGGAAAAACATTTTAAAACTATGTCAGACTAACGTTAGTTGAATTTCTGTTTTGTTTTTTACTTTACTCCCGTGATACTTCGCCTCGCGGAACGTCTGCTTTCCGACTGGATACGTGAGGCTGATGCTGCGTGCATGTTGATATCATAATGGTAAAAAGGTAATTTTCTCTGAATAAAAAACAAATGTTTACGGGGAAAGCACCTGTGGGTGAAGCCGCTCTTCGTCAAGTGGATTGATAGCACCTCGTCACGTAACGCCCCGAAAGTGAAACTCTGCTGACCGGCTCCTCCATATAACGTTTGTCGTGCTTAAATACAAGGTTTAGGGATGTTAATAATTAATCGTTTAACCGTTAACCGACATTAAGCATTTTAACCGATTAACGTTATCGGTTAAAACGGTTAAAAGAAATATTAATAATTAATTAAAAAGCTGAACAAAACTTGTCACTTTAAGGAGAAATGCTGGTCCACCTTAACAGTCCACCTTAAAAGAGTCTGAGCCGGCGTTACAGATACAGGAATGTGGCTCTGGTCTTGAGCTCGCTTGAGCGAAGGAGTTGTAGCCTCGTAGCATTTATTCACCGACAAATAAACTGTACACACATTGTCTGCTACACCTACGTTCACAGCTATAATACCACCGACAAACCCACACTCCCCGTCGCCACACACACACACACACGGTCTGTCGGACACTCGCTGAAGTTACGCCGTGCTGACAGAGCGCATGTGTGTGGCAATGGCGAGCACGAAGCTATCAGCAGAGCTACAGATGCTAACGTAGTACAAACACACACAATGTTTGTCGGAGGATTGCTATCGTTAATTCGGGCAGACACACAGCTGACAACCTGCTAAACTAAACTAAATGTGTGGTGGAGACTTTTACCGGGCTGCTAACGCTCCCGGACGCTGAACTGGAGACAGTGAACGCAGCACCGTGGCTATTACAGTAACTCTCCCAGACGGGGGAACTGGAGACTCAGTTGTCTGTTGTGCTCATACACTGCAGCTGGCGCACCGCTGCATGAGACGCACTAATCGTGTCGGTTAACGGTTAATAATCGGTTAACGAGGGTTGGTTATCGGTTAAGAACATTTTTCAAAATTAGCACCCCTAACAAGGTGCAAATTCTTAGTATCGATATAATAGATTATTTACCTTGCAAATGGATTTTTGGAATATAAAGCGATACATGGATGTAGTAGATGGATCGTTACACACCTACTAACATCAGTGTTGAACCTCACTGATGCTCTTTTGGCTGAATGGGAATAAACCCATGAAACCAGGTTCCAACATCTGGTGGAAAACCAGGACATTGGAGGCTGTTATAGCAGCAGGTTAATGCTCATGGGTTTCATAACGACACGTCCAACCATCACATAAGGCAGGAATGTTTGGGTGTCCACTTACTTTTGGCCACATGTTGCATCTCATTCCCCTCCGTCGTTCTCATCTCCACTCTCTCTCTCTCTCCACTCTCTCTCTCTCTCTCTCTCTCTCTCTCACACACACACACTCTTAATGTGAAACCTAACAGGGATGTACATTACAACTAAAAACAGGAAGTTGCTCA
>CAKAKR010065315.1:67563-101405 GCA_916700685.1 Adelosebastes latens
CCCCCCCCCCCCCCCCCGACACACACACACACACACACACACACACACAGCGGAAAGAGCGAGGGAGGGATGGACAGATGAGAGAGAGAGAGAAAAAAAAGGAAACACCCAAACCGCCCGTTTAACGCTCAGCGCTCAGGAATGAATGGAATACCGTTTGTGTCAGTCAACACTCGCTCTTCATTGGCGGAGAGGAATTCCGTGGGCGGCGAGGAATGCCGTGATTGGCTGGAAAGGAACGCCGGGGCCGTTTGAATTGGACGAGTTTCAAGCTGCTGCGTAATTTAATATCAGAGTGACTAACAGGCTTCTTCCTCTTCTCATGGCACTGATAAAAAAAAATTAGATTAACTTACGGGAAGGCTGGCGAACCGGACCCACCCTCTGTGTTTCTTTATTCATTCATTCGAAACAAAACAGGATTACATCACACTGAGTCATCGGATATTGGCGAGATAAATCACATTTTCTTTAACCACAATACAAGGAAGGTACATTGTGTTCAAGCGAAGCGACAAAAAGACTGCAGGAAAGAAAAATAATAGCATAAGACAAATAATCAAACATTTTTTGGCACACGTCAATGAATGAATAGATGACTTCTTCTTCATCATCAAGGGAGCAGAGGAGGAAGAAGGGAAAGGTAGTCTGAAGAAAGGGAAAAAAAGTAAAGGAAAGAAATACATATGTGTACAGAATAAAAAAAATATTTAAACTTTAAAAAGAAATACAAATTGTTAGTTGGATAAAAGCCTAAACTTTAGAAGTTTAATCAAAATGCCGAAGTTTGTCGCCTGGATCTTTTTCTTTGTTGCTGCATTTCTTTACCTCCTTCTTTGTTGTCTTATAAAAGACTAATTTAAAAAAAAGTCCACTTCTCACACACTATATGCTGAAATCCTGTTATTGTTATTGCTGTGTGGCACGTGCACAGTTATGAGCTGCATCTTTAGCGCTGCTCGACCTTCTGACCTCGGTGTTAACTCCCAAAACACACACACACACACACAGCAGGTCATGACCCCATCCCACCGAAGGTCACTGAGGGTCATCGAGGCGGTAATGAGATTTAAAAACAAAAGACATTCAGACATGAAGAGATTAAGGAGAGAATAAAAGAAGAGAGAGAGAGAGAGAGAGAGAGAGAGAGAGAGAGAGAGAGAGGAAGACGAGAGGAAGTGAAAGAAAAATGAAAAATTAATATGAATTTGACACCGAATTGGAAATGAGGGGAAAACTAATTCCATAACTCAGTATAATTATGTGTTTGTCAGCTTCATGTTAAGTCAGTTTTAATCACGAGGAATCGTCAAAACAGCTGTTAGATGAAGAGCTTCTTTATCTTCACACCTCTAAGGAAAAACAGTAGCAGCCAATAGCTGAGATCTAGTTACACGTAAGACAATCAAACAGTTGTAAAAAGTAAACAGATAAAGACTGTGTTTTATTAGGCAACAAGTCATCCTATTGGATCAGTGACTGAAGCATTTTAGGGAGTGTGTTTCTTTTGTGTTTTATTTGAGTTTCAACTGTTTCATCTGGCGAAGCAGCTTTTTCTCATGTTAATGTAAAACAGCTAAAAATATAAAGTGATTAAGTTGAATGCTTTGACAGAAAGGTTTGGTTGTAAGCTCACTCGCACACAAAGACACTAAGAGATGCTCTGCTGCTCTGCTGAGTCCATCCTCTAAAGCTGTGACTGTGCTTGTGTGAGCAGATCTTTAACTCTCTGTTGACCTTTGACCTCCGTGTGTCCCTCTGTAGCTGCAGCCTGTGAGCAGATATTCCTCCACCAACATGGCCCATGTCGGCGTATCGATCGTCACATCCCAGAACTTCTTTAATGCCAGGATCAGACTACACAATAGTTTTGACGGTTACGGTGGTCACTATGTCAGATTAGACGATTGAGAGTCATTAATTCTTGTCGTGAGTTGGCCGCGACACATGACGGACTACACGTCGATCCCCTGTTCCGACAACACACACTCTCCCGGCACCGCCGTCTTCATATACGGGCTTACCGGGGCTCGAGCCCCCGGGCCCGACCATGTAAAGGGGTCCACGAGGCTCCAGGGGAAAACAATACAAATATATTTCATAGGGAGAAGCGAAAGTGGGCGCGCAACGGGATGCTCCATGCGCAAAGACGCAACGGCGGTGGTGTTTTTTACTCCGATACAACCTAGACTGAATATCGTAACGCGAGGTCCGGCAGCAGTTGCTCCGGGAAGGTCCGATGACATCATTCTGCATAATAAGTAGCCATGTGCTTCTGTTTACAGCTGTGTGCGTCTGTGCTCAGCCGGTCAAATTCACGGCCACGAGCCGATTCACGTCGTGGAAAGCAAAAAAAAAAAATCAAACTTGCTAGACTTTCTGTCGTTGTCGTGTACTATGACACACTACACAAGATAAAACGATCGATTTTCGCAATCGACACTCATTTATCGTTCCCGATCCGAGTCGACACCCTACGGCGGTCGCGTCGGGCTGTAATCGGGCTGATATCGTGTAGTCTGAACCGGGAATAAGAGCTGTGTGGGACCAGGACCTCAGGATCACCATATCAGATGAGCTATGGGGACATATATTAGACATCGTTCACACCTCCTCTATATGTGCAAGGCACATATTTTACACATTCAAAAACTGTCCAAGATAAACCTGACAGAACGGATGCATGCCGATGCAGACGGGAATGGGTTGAAGTGTTTTTTATGCTTGATAACAACAGACCATTGCTAACTCTACTGCCAACTCTTTATATTATAAATATCTGTGCAAAAAAACAATAAAGAGATCTGACAAAAAAATAAAAGCTTTGATTCGTTTTGTCCCGACAAGACAAACAACAGCATCTGTCTCCCAAAACCAAAGAGGACATTGAAAACACTGGACGCCTGAAATAACTCCGCCGACTCTACTCTACCTCGTTAACTTCTCTCTTTTTCTCACACTCATCCATTCATCCTCTCTGTCTCCGTCAGACCACACTCATCCATTCATCCTCTCTGTGTCCGTCAGACCAGACTCATCCATTCATCCTCTCTGTCTCCGTCAGACCACACTCATCCATTCATCCTCTCTGTCTCCGTCAGACCAAACACTGGAACAACACACCGGGGGAAGTCTCATTCATCTGCAGGACTGATGTTTACTCAGCATGTTCTCTCTCTCTCTATCACTCTCTCTCTGTTTTTCTTAGACTGCTGTTTTTGCTGTTTTTCCACACAGGGTGTAATGGTACTGTATGGGGGGGTTAATGGGCTGTGCATGTGTGTGGTGAGGAAGGGGAGGGGCATCAGAAAGCAACTAAAACAGCACTGATGATGGGCTCTAACTATCGACTCTGAAACAGTTAAAAAATCACTCAAAGATTCATCTTTAACAAACAAGAGTAAATGGGTTTATAGATATACTTCCATTGTTCTGTGCTCGGCTGCTGATGTTTTGAATGCTGATGAATGTTTTTTTCGTTACCTTGTGATTCTGTAATTTGCTTTTTGTCTTCATTTTTCAATTGTTATGTTTGTTTTATGTCTGCGACCGTGTAATCGCGCTGCTGTTTATCTTGGCCAGGACGCTCTTGGAAAAAAGATTTTTAATCACAATGAGTTTTTTTTAATCCTGGTTAAATAAAGGTTAAATAAATACAAAATAAATGAAAATGGACTATTGTTGTACTTGCAATGGTTCAACACGTTCTCACTCCCAACTCGTCAGATATAGATGTTTGGTCAGCGGACCTACTATTAAACTATAGGTTCCCCTCTAGTGTCAGTTTTGGACGTGTCAGGGACGGCGTGTCAAGTTTCCGCTCGTTACATGCATACAGTCTCTTTTCAAAATAAACGTAGGTTTGCTCAGTTTTTAGGTTTAGTTACGTTTAGTTACGCAACGAAACTACTAGGTTAGGTTTAGGAATAGTGGTTTGTGTATAATAAGTACGTTTGTTACGCAACTGGCATTAGTAAAATCTGGAAGTTATGTAAGAACTACGGTAAAATAAGTCAATGCTGACTTGGTTTCACATGGGAAACAAGCAGCGGTCTCCTGGGTGAAAGTCCCGAGTTTACGTGCATGGTCGCACGAAAAGGCGTATGAATGACACGATAATTCACAAAGCATTTAACGTTCATTAAGAATGCTGCTCTTGCTCTTGCTTTTGCCGTGTTATTTGTACGCCTTGTAGTCTGTACTGACTGATGTGTAAACGCATCCGCATAAATATGCGACGCTCAGAGCTAGTGGCGTAGAATAAAAAGTGGGATACGGCGGGTGGGTGGGAGGGGAGGTGTAGGGTCCAACAAACACAGGACTTTCATCCAGGAGACCGCTGTTCGTGTCCCGTATGCCGTGTTACAATCAGCTGTTCGTTTGTGTCCCGTGTTCACAACGTTCAGTGTCATTTTCACTGTTCTAACGTAGTAGTTTTAAGCCCAACCATGTAGTTATTTCCTATCGGGTACGGTTCGGTACTCTTCGTTTGTGAACATGATCCGACCTCGATCCGGCCCAACTGGAGAAAGCATTGCGCCTTTTTGGATTAAACTAGCTCCGGTAGCAAGCTGCCCTGTGCACGTCAACACCCGACACCAGACAACATTACAAAAGAGCCTACTCTTGCCCTCGCTATGCACATCAGTACTAAACAGGTGTTAATGTCAGGCTGTGTTGAAGACCATGGGCATACCTGATGGATCTTCGGAAATAGTTTCGGCCGATGAGCACGTCCCAGTTTAGGAGGGTTAATGCACGCCTCCTCCTCCGTCCTCCGTACGTCTTGATATGCGCCTTCAGCGACTCCAGAGCATCAATACATTGTTTTCCAGTCGCAGTCGCGCCTCATTTTCAAACTGTATCGTTTGCATTGAGTGAAAAATTGCTATGAGGTAAAAAACAAAAAAGATGACCAGGGCCAAGATCAAGTAATTGTCCCTCCATTGTTGCGTTCTGGAAGTCTGCTCTTCTTTGTTTACTTCCGGGAGTTTTCCAGCATGGAAATTCTGACCAATTAAAGAGCAGTTTCTTTGCGCACCAAAATTTTGGTCCGCTTGTAAATGCTGCTGTGTGAACACAAACCAAACTCGAGGCAATATGCAGCATGGTAACAATCTGGTCCCTGTTTCGGACCAGAGCAAAAACTACAGGTGTGAAAACGCCATAAAATCTGCCAAAGAAATCAAGTGAATCAACTTTAAGTCTTGCTGACTCGCTGGGTCGGTGAATCCTGGCTACTGTGCGCTGAATTAATGTCCCTGTGTGTTGTACAGTGTGTGCTGTGGGTGTCACATGATGTCACACTTTATTCTCATGGTAGATTTGTTCAGACAGCACTGATGCACACAGAGTAGGAGCTGGTTTATAGTTTATAGTAGGATTAAACTGGTGAGTTGTATGTTATGAGTGTATCGCTGTTTTTTTAAGAGCAGTCGTCATTATCTCGCCATGAAAGTTCTCAGAAACACGGACCATTTTTTATGCTTCTTTTTATGTGGTTGAAAATTGTAATGTGACATACTTTGGTGTTTGAAAAAAAAAGTTACTGATTTCCTGTTATTGTTGAGGGAGCTCCACCTTTAGATCAAGATTATATGACACCGGTGTCAGATTCAAACCACACATCCTCTCTACATTTTCTTTCTTTCATTCTTTCTTTCTTTCTTTCTTTCTTTCTTTCCCACCCTCGGCCCTCCCTTGGTGTTGTTTTGACACTTTGACAGCTGAACATGGAGCCAGTCTGTTGTTCAGTTAAAAGGGGATCGGGTCGTTTTTCATGCTGTGGAGATCAGATTTGAAATATTTTCCTCTCACCCTGAGACCCTCAGCTCATTAAATCAAGCTGGTGTGATGGCTGCTGGGTAATTTTGAGAACCCCCCCGCAGTAACGCAACACCTCTGGGAAAGAGACGAGTTGAGCTGTACTTTGAACGTAGGAGGTCTTCATATCTGTCAGGTGATGAAGCGCGCAGTTAAAATATATGGAGGACGCAACCTGCCAAAATCAAAAAATAATTGAATAAATAAATAAATGACTCGATAGATAAATAAATAAATGATTATGCATTAAATGTAATAAAAAATGTAAAAAAAAATGTAAAAAAAAATAATATTAAAAATAAATGTAGCCATTAATTGATAAAATGTGACATAAATTTATATTTCTGTTTTAATTTACTCCTTTATTTATCATCATTCTCATAATGAGGCAGAAATGCATCAAGAAATGTGGAAAGAAATACATTTAAAAATAAATATAAAATTAATAAAAAATAAATACAAAAATAAATAAATGAATGAATAAAAAATAAACACATTTAAAAATTAATAAATAAAAGGAAAAATTAAACAGAAGAGTAAATAAATAAGGGAATTAATACAGAGATAAATAAAGAAGCAAATGAAAACTTAAATATCAATTTGTGTCACATTTTATCAATTAATTAATGGCTACAATTATGTTTAATATTATTTTGCTACATTGATATTTCTATTTTAATTTGCTTCATTGTTTATCATCATTTGCATAATGAAGCAGAAATGCATAAAGAAATATAAAAAGAAATGTGTAAAGAAAAGAAAGAAATAAGGGCTGATATGCAAAGGGAAAATTGTGCAGAAATAAAAACAAAAATCCATAATTACATAAATAAATACATGCATTTAAAAATAAATAAAAAATAAATAAAAATATAAATGCAAAATACATGAAAAAAATAAATGCAAAAATAAATAAATACATTTAAAAATTACAAAAAATTAACATTAAATAAAAGGGAAAATTAAACAGAAGGGTAAATAAATACGTGAATTAATACAAAGATAGATAACTAAAGAAGCAAATTAAAACAGAAATATGAATTTATGTCATATTTTATCAATTAATTATTTAATTTTAATATTATTTTTGCTACATTTAATGACATTTTTTATTGATTTATCGAATCATATATTCATTTATTTTTTATTTTGGCAGGTTCCGTCCTCCATGAAAATGGAATGAAACAGGTCTTTAAAGAGAGACAAATGTTCTTGTGACAAATGTGTGTAAACAAAAGTTATAATCAGAACGTCCTAATTTCTCATGCTCAAACAGCATCTTAAGAAAAACGTTTCCCTCATCACTGTGTTAAAGTTAACTGACTTAAGATTGTGTCATATGATAGAAAGCAACAGAATAGCTACTAAAAGGACCTCGTGGTGAGATTGTTTTGTCAAACAGAGTTATTGTTTGCTAAACAAAGAAAATGTTTAACGGGTTTCCTGCCTCATAAAATATTCACAGAGCTGATTTTTTAAATTAATTTGAGTCGTTTTCATCTTTTGCACGTGTCGTCATGTCCTCATAAATGAGATGCAGAACAGGACTGCCTCGTAAAAAACATCGCTCCGCGGGGTACCTTTCAGCTCAGCTGGGGCTCGTTCATGCTTCACATCCATATGCAGATTTGGAAATTGTACATATTTTCTGTGACTAATGAAACAAAGAGGATTGT
The DNA here is from genome assembly GCA_916700685.1 of Adelosebastes latens. Lineage (NCBI taxonomy): Eukaryota > Metazoa > Chordata > Actinopteri > Perciformes > Sebastidae > Adelosebastes > Adelosebastes latens. The sequence continues at coordinate 75,063 of CAKAKR010065315.1, forward strand.
AAAGCTTTGTATGTCCCCTATAACTACATCTTGAGATAAAGCATGGGAGCAGTTTTTACATTTTCTGAGAGCTGTTCTATGTGCTCTGTTTATATGCCAGGGTTTGATTGGCTCTGATTACATGCACCTGGTACTCACCTGTTTAAAAGACACACACTGAAGAAGGCATTATGTTCTTGCACCATAAAAGAAAAAACATCCAGCAAACATGAACTTGGACATGTTGTTGTTTCTTGGGCTCCATTTTTAAGAAACATAATGTTCCTTTTCATTGTTTTGCCGATGACGTCTATTTGCCCATTAAAACGAAGATTCATTGCAGCCTTTGTTTAACTGTTTACATGATATCAGAACTTGGATGGATCTAAACTTCCTCAATCTTAATGAAAATAAGACTGAGATCATTACGTTTGGACGACCTGACCTGTTCGGTGACTCTGTTAGGATTCTTGGTCCTTTAAACTTCTCAAGAACGACCTTTTGTTAAAAATGTTGGCAGAAATATTGCACCTTAGTACTCCAGTTAGAGCCCTGAGGTCGACCAATCAGATGCTCCTGGATTTCCCAAGAACAACGGCGTGTCCACACAGGGAACGTCTGGAAACCTGTTGTTTTTTATTTCGGCGTCCATGTTGACAGGTTAGAGCAGCCACACAGCCCGCGTGAGAAGCGCGGCTCGGCTGCCTGTCAGCTGCGTCTCTTCTAGAGATTCGAGCTCTTGCTTATTTTACCGCGAGCCGCGTACGGTTCTTAGCAGCAACAGACAGTGAAAGTGATCTTTTAACAGTGAAAAAAAGTAAAGATTTATTTTTAAATCAACACTTCCTGCTTTCATTTAAAAATGAAAGCCCTTTTTTCTGTGGACATAATTCCTTTATTTGTTAACACGAGGCTTTTATTCTGAAATATTTGCCGGACAGTGTTCTAGAACATGCAGTGACTTGCAGAGCCACATGAATGAATATAGTACAGGGTTTTAATTGTGGATTATTACTATTATTTACAAATTACCACATGCTTCTTAACCTTTTTCTGTCTAAAATAAATATAAATGACATTTATAATTATATGAAATGGCCATTATGAAAGGCAAACTCTATGTAGAAAGAAAGGGCTGACAGTAGCAGCAGCAGAAACGCTGCCGGTGTGGACGATACACGCGTGAAACACGCATCAGTTCAGCGCTGCTCATGCGGGCGGTGTGTACATGCCATAAGACTTAAAAACAGAGGTGACCGAGCCTTTGCAGTTGCCGCCCCTAATCTCTGGAACAGTTTACCTTTTCATATTAAAACTGCTCAGACCACAGAATCATTGAAGTCGCTGCTGAAGACTCACCTCTTCTCGCAGACGTTTGATTAAGTTTATCTTCTGTTGTTGCTATTATGTGCACATTATGTTTATTGTTTTACTCTGTTCTTATTGTTCTTTGCTTTGCATTAATTTTTTATTATGTACATGTTCAGCACTGCAGTTGTTTTTAAACGTGCTATATAAATAAAGTTTGACTTGACTTTCAATGTTTTTAAGCACAACAAATGAAATCCTGTTGTTTATCCTTATAATGTTGGCTATCTTAAAACTACATGCATGCTTGAATGAGGGGGAATGTTTTTTTCATGATATGGGTGAAATGACCCTCAAAGCATACCATTCCTCCTCTGGTGTTTTTCTCTCCCACTGCTGCCTCCAGAGGAGGATTTTCCAAGAAATTCCCACGGCTTCTTAAAAATGGCTGAATGGAATTCCTCAAGCAGCTTTTCTCCCTCTCCTCTCCTTTACTCTTTTTTTTCTGACTGTAAAAGAAGACTGCAGGCCTCTTATCATTCTCCACGCCTCTTTCATCTCCTTCCTTCTCCCTCTTTCTCTTTGTCCCTGTTGCTCCCACTTTCTCACCCCGTCCACAGTTTGTCTCAGGTTCTTTCTTTCTTTCTTTCTTTCTTTCTTAGACGCTGCCGGCTGCAGAAACACCGAACCACTCTAAAGCCGTGCTCTCTTTCTGTAAGATTTCAAGGCATGTTTGTTTCTTGTTGCCTGACTTTGACAGGAAGTTGTGGTAACCAGGGAAACGGTGCAGCTTCACCTGTTTTAGACGGCTGCGGTCCAACACACACACACACCGTGACATCAGCTGTGTCTTTCCAGCGTGCTCTGTGATGTTTTTTGCACCGCCACAAAGGAAATTTCCTGTCAGAGAGGAAGTGGACAGAGTTGATGTCGTACTTCTAGGAAAAACAAAAAAAGAAAAAGAAATCTGTTTCTCTCATTACAACAAAGAGGCAGCAGGAAACAGATTACTGTTTACATATTTATATATTTTTTCGACTCATGTATTTGCCGGTCTTTTGTTTATCATGTCTGCACAAGTTTTTTTGTTTTGTCAACACGTCTTGCAGACAGTTTCCTGTCTCATGCATGCAAAGGAAGTTATTATTTATTTTTATTTAGATAGATTTAAAACATTCGTATGACCATGCAGCACTGTTATTGATCCCCACTTAAAAAAAAAAGAGTCAGCATTCATGGTAGGAGCTCTGTGAGGCTGTTCTTAGACACAGCTTAGGTGAGCTAAATGCTAACGTCAGCATGCGAACATGCTCACGACGACACACAACGTGTGTAATGACACCAGGAAGAGCGCCGGTCGTTGATGCCAATTTTCGTATTGGTCAAACGGCGGTACTACAACTTCCGTGTCCGTCGCGTGATGCCATCGGGCCCAAAAAGACTTTTCTCCATAGACTTACATTGGGAAAGAGACATTTGTAACTCAGAGGATATTTATTTTGAGGTGAATCAACTTCCCAGTATGAACACTTGAATAGTCCTTATTGAAATCATTAAGTTCTAAAAGTTGTAAAATGCACTAATAGCTGAACCCAGAGTTATTTCTCTTCCTCCGGTCATGTGAATGAGATCCAGCCCGAGGCTGGAGCGAGGGCTGGGAGGCGGAGTTGGCCAGCCGTGACGACAGCGTGACGGCTGTGATCCCGTGACCGAGTCATGTGACCGGCTCAATGGGCCCAATGGATGAGGAAGATCGCCGGAAGATCCGGGTACTTTATCACTCGGAAGTCGAGCCATTTTGGTTTCATGCTCCATTGAGCAACTCTCATAGGAATGAACGGGGAGTATCAGAACTGGAGTGGATTTCTTCATTGGAAGAAGAGCAAAGAACGCCACTGAAGGCTTTTCTAGATGGAAAACATGTTTTCACTCTTCTCCTGACTGGCTTCAGCAAGAGTTTGATTGACAGATGATTCATCCAATCACCCGCAACAGTTTCCAATGACGGCTTCTCAGATGGTTCTGTGTAACAAACCATCTGGGGCGTCAGGTTAGCAGGGAACGCCCCACCAAATCATACAATATTCAGATAAAATATGTGTTTGGGAAAAGAGCTACTGTGGAAAGCTGTTATGTGTTTCTAGTTTCAAGTCTCGCCATGTGCACAACATCTACAGTGAAGCAGTCGTTGGCAATGAAATTCTTTGTTCTCCCTCCAACAATGCTACTACAAAATATATAAAAGACATGCAACAACGACAACATGCAAGCAAAATGAGAATCCAGACATAATAGTAAAATAGTGCAAAAGTTAAAATATAGGAATAAAACAATATATAACATAGAATAAATGAATATGATATATAATGAATTATAATATATATAATGAATAAATAATACTGTGGTTCACTGTTGTACACTAGTGGTAAAATGAAAAAAAAGTGAATGAAATAAATCTCCTAAAAGTTTTTGATGTATCACAAATACGTTTGTAATGACAGTCCGCGGAAGTCCGCACACGGAGGAGGTTGGGTTGGTGGATGGGTCAAACAAACACAGGACTTTCACCAAAGCTGATCGTGTCCCGTGTGAAACTAAAAGTCAGCGTTCACTTATTTTCATTTACATCCGTAGTTTAGACATTTTAAGCCAAACCATGATGTTTTTTACTAAACCTAACCAGATAGTTTTGTTGTGTTTTTTGTAGTGTTTTGTTTAAATTTACAACGTTAACCATGAGTTTAAAACAGTTTTAAACTTTGACCGTTATCTGGTACAAAATACGTTTCCTCGAAACGTAAGTGAGAATGCAGTTTAGTTGTATGGGAATGTACGTTTGTAGGAAACAGGGTTGAATAAACATACATGTAAACTGTGTAGAAGTTGTACAAATTGTACAAGTGGGGTGCAAGTAACGGGGTAAATAGTGATGGTTACCTCTACTTGGGTCTGATGCTAACTAGTGCACAAAGCATGCTGTTTTAGTCAGTACAGTAAAATCTGTTACGTAAAGCAGGGAGGAGCAGGAATAAAGAACACTTTATCTGCAAACCTTCGCAGTGTAAATAAAGATTAATTCAGTGAGATGTATTTCTTTAAGCCGTGTGTCTTTACTGCGTCAGTTATCTGTCAACTCAGGTGAAAGGGATTGAAGGCACTCCCACTGTTCATATAGGTAGGTATTATCTGCCCGTCATTTACCCATAGGGCCGTTCAGCTGTACAGTATATTTACTGTCTGAGGTAATACTGTGTATGTACTTATGCTGTCAGTGTACTAAGACGGGAGGAGTTACAATACAAATTCATCACCAGACTGTCAAAGTTGAAGCATCATTTATTCATAATCGAGTCTTGGAGGGTATCAACACCAGCCAAAGGAATTGTTAACCTGTTAAGTCCTGGGAGCTCTATCCCTAAACGCCTAAAATAAAACACCAAAATGAATCAGGAATATCTCCTCAACCATAAGGCTTGTGTGCACATATGTGGTCTCCTTTGAAAGGTAAGAAGTTAAGGAATATGAATCCATTGTAAGTAAACTAAACTATACTACCATTCCAGAGAAAATGGGGATGCAATAAAGGGAAAAATAAGATTTTCATCCTCGCCTAGTATAAAATCTAAATTTCAGAAGCAATATCAGCATTAAAGCCAAGATCCTGTAGACAATGATGTAAAAGAGTGTCTTCTACTAGTCTTTGACTACAACTGTAACTACATTTGATGAGAATAAACTAAAATACAACATTTATGATACAATTTATTAAGATACCAAGCATGATATTGTAGACTGATGAGAAAACTGTCCAGGATCTTTTGATCACAACTGAATTGTCAATCGATTCAAATATCATGTGATTAATTTTAATACTCTTAATACTCTATGCTGCTTTATGCAAATGTATGTATATATTTATTATTGTAAATCAATTAACACAAAACAATGACAGATATTGTCCAGAAACCCTCACAGGTACTGCATTTAGCATAAAACAATATGCTCAAATCATAACATGGCAAACTGCAGCCCAACAGGCAACAACAGCTGTCAGTGTGTCAGTGTGCTGACTTGACTACGACTTGCAATAGACAATAGACGATGAAATAGCGATATTTCATAACTACGTCACCCGAGCGCCCCCAGCAGGGGTTATTAAAATATTATTCAAATTAAGGGCTTATTAATTATCTGTTAAAGCATCAGTAAATTAAATAAAACCATTAGTTACAACATAAAGGCTTTATAAAATATGTGTCTCTCGTTTGTTCATCACTTTCTTTTTCCAAAAACACCTCACACTGTTCAGAGCTGACACACCCAAACCACAACTCTACACTTTCTCACACACCTACGCACACACACACACACACATTCAAACAAAGAATCCCATGGGAATCGGTCTGTGGGTGTATTTGGTTTGGCACGTTTTCCTCTCTATACGTTATCTAATCCACACTGATCAGGGGTGTGTGTGCGTGTGTGTGTGCGTGTGTGTGTGTGGGTGTGTGTGTGCGCTTGTGTGTGTGTGTGTGTCTGTTTTACTCATGTTGTGGGGACATACTATACATCTGTTTACACATTGTGGAGACTCGCCTTCATTTGGGGACAAAATGTACGTCTTTAGTGTGAAGACTTCCTGGAAATGAATGAATGTATTGTCCTCCAGATGAAGAGTCAAGAAACCTGAAGCTGCTTCACACTGATGCTCAAACTTCGACAACACCTGCATTTGTCTTTGTATTCGTTCAAAATTGCATCACCTCTGTGTCTGTTTTTGATCTGAAAGCTTTTGTTTTCATCCAGTTCAGCAGCGGACATTATCACAGCTCAGATCAATAACACCTTCCACCACACACACCAACTTCCTGTTACGACTGAAAATCTGTCAAATTATCAAAACAAAACAATGAAAATGGTAGTTCAGCCTCTCCGGCACACGCTCCTTTCAGGCTACATAAATGATGCGATCTCGACTAGCTAGATTGACAATAAGGGGGTTTCTGAGCAGTTTACTCAACAGAAGTGCTCGCCATCCAATAGCCGAAAAAATGCAATTCTTGCAGAAATCTCCAAATGTCAAAAGTTTTTGATCCCAAATCACAGCATAGCTTTTTCTATGGTGTTCCTCAAGGTCTTGGTGTCTTAATGTGGTATTTTGGAGGGATTATTAATCATTTTTATCAATTCTCAATTAGAAAAAATGGTTAAATTTAGCACCAAATCTGTGTAACAAATGGTATCAACCCAAAAATTGCTGCAACAACTTATGAGACATAATAGAGCATGGGGATGACCGTCATATACTTCTATCATAATGCTTAGGTTTTCTAGTTTCATATGATATCTTTGTCTTCACTCCAGCCCTTAAACTGAACCTACTACAACCTGTGAAAGACAGTAAAGTCAGTAGGGATCGCGTGTCTCAGGAATATTGTTTTTGTGACCTTTGTCAAACTTTGAATAAATGTAATTTTGCTAGAAGTTGTAACCTGTAACAGCTGAAACCAGCAGCCTTCCAGCTATCAGGATTAATTTAGACCAGAAATGATGATGCTTCCTCCAGAGCAATAATTTATGACTAGATCAAATTATCTTGTCCGTTAACGTCATGGCTCCACTGGCTTCTGAGGAATGTTCAAAAGTGTTGCTGACTAATGAAATTAGAGTCAGTTGCCATCAGTGAACTGAAGCCGCTATTGTCAAAGAAAAGGCGTGTGGATGACACAATTATGCGCGACACAAAAGTGTGTAATTACACTGCTGTTCGTGCTTTTGGCGTGTCATTTGTACACCATGTAGTCTGTACTGACTTTAAATGCATCCATGTAAATATGGTACGCTCAGAGCTAGTGACGTAGATCAAAAGTGAGAAACACTGCAGATGGAGGGTGGGAGGGGAGGTGGATGGGTCCAACAAACACAGGACTTTCAACCAGGAGACCAACCAACAATGTGTAGATGTGTTTGTGTTCATAGTTATTTTAAGCCAAAACACAATGTTTTTCCCTAAACCTAAAGAACTTTTAGTTTTGTTGTCTAAACCTAAAGAAGTTATAGTTTTGTTGCCTAAACCTAAAGAAGTTGTAGTTTTGTTGTTTAAACATAAAGAAGTTGTAGTTTTGTTGTTTAAACGTAAAGAAGTTGTAGTTTTGTTGACTAAACCTAAAGAAGTTGTAGTTTTGTTGCCTAAACCTAAAGAAGCCTTTTTATTTATGTTCAAAACGTAACGTTTCATTCAGTTTTACATGTTAGAACGTGTTGCCTTAAAGTTTCACTTTTACAATGTAGTAGGTGTAGTAGGCCCCTACTGACCCACATCTATGGTGCTTGTAGTGACTGATAGCTCCTATTTAATGGCCTGATAACAGTCGAATCGGGTGTCCGGACGGGTTTTCCGTGTTATAATGAGAAAAGTCCCTCACATATCGAACTCGTCCCTCATTCATTTGACTAGACAACATTGCACACGCCAACAGAGATTACTCTCTAGATTTATAGTTTGTGACTTCTTGGAAAAGATTTTAAGTCAGTTACACAGAAATATAGCTGTGAGGAATTATTTGCATAATTGTGTGGCATTTTATGTGTTTATGTGTGGGTGTGTGTTTAGGGAGTAAACTATGACACACGGATGAATCACTTGTGTATTTATGATTGGGAGTTTGGTGGGAGCAGGTATAAATTCAGTGTGTGTATGTGTGCGTGTGTGTGTGTGTGTGTGTGTGTGTGTGTGTGTGTGTGTGTGTGTGTGTGTGTGTGTGCGTGTGTGAACTCCTCGAGGGAATGTGTCAAGTGTTTTAAAGGTGTCAGCCAGGAATGGAGCTCACGGGCGTGGACGTATCCCACGATCCTCTGGGAAAAAGAATCAATTTCACAACCCAAATGATCTTTTCACTCTCTTACACACACACACATAAATCAGCCCAGCGGCACAGCAGTTCATGAAACAGTCACGAAATTTAAAATAATGATTTGTGTACATAGACACGAATTTCACTTTTTTTTTTCGTGATAGTCAGCATAAAATCAATTTGTATGTAATCCACGTAATCGTGAACCAGGAAGTATAAAGAGCGTCGAAAGCCGTGTAGGGAGGAGGTCGGGGTGGATGGCTGGGTCAAAACCTTCGCCCAGGAGACCGCTGTTCATGTAGTTTTATTTTGAAAAGACTGGAGCGGACATTCATAGGTAAAGTAAAGTATATGGAAAAGTCCAAGTATACTTGGCTTATACTGAAAAGTATACAGAAAAGTATATGTTGCTAAGTACTATAAGTTCACTTAAGAAAACTTACAAGTATACTTGCAGTACAAAACTATTAAACTAGTAGTTTACTGAGAGTATTCTTTAAAGTGTACTTTCATAAACTAAAAAATGGGCTACAAGTATATAATTAACAGTATACCTATAAGTTCACTTATAGGTATAGTTCATATTATAGTTGCAGTACAAAATACAACTTGGATGTAAACTAGTTGTGTACTCACAGTTCACTGCTCTTACATTTAAAGTATACTTAAAAGTATACTTTTATAAACTAAAAAGAGGGCCAATTTAGTCCCAAGAAGTATTGGAGTTGTACACTTACAAGTATATTACTAGTACATTGATATTAGTATACTTACTACATAAAGTATACTTGGGATTATACTTGAACTATAGTTAAGTTTACTTTATAAAATAAACATGAAGTATACTTTTTTGTAAGGGCGTTCAGCTCATCTCTACTTTTTCTTTCCTCCGGTCGCTGTCTCTTTCCACCTCACTTCACTTTCTCTCTGTTTCTCTCAGTTTCTCTCTCTCGCTCTCTCTCTCTCTCTCTGTCACATGAACAAACGTACAGTTAGCACATAAATTCTCCGCTGTACATCTGTATAACAGGCAGGAACCTGCACTTCGCTGTACACACTCTGTTAATCTCCTCAGGCTTTACTGTACAGCTTTATTACTGCTTTCATGTGAGGAATGCCTTTGATTCATCATCTGAAACGTTGCACAACGTTATGCTCAGCAGCAGAACTGTAACCCTGCATACGTCAAAAAGCAGTCAACCACAAGTTTAGTTTAGTTAACTAAGTCAGATATGTACAGAACCAACGTAACACAAGACGTCACAAATGTCACTAAAAACCATGTCAACGTAACTTCGAGAAAGTACCGATCTCCTGGTTAAAAGTCCTGTGTCTGTTGGACCCATCCAACATCAGCAGTCTCACATGTTATTCTGCGTCACTAGCTCTGAGCGTAGCATATCCATGGTGTACAAATGACATGGCAAAATCAAAACGGCGTTCTTATTGCACACTAAATGCTTTTGTGAATTATTGTGTCATTCATACGCCTTTTTGTGCGACCGGGCTGATGTGCAAGGTCACTGTGTGCATTCAGATGACAGATTAAAAATAACCATACCAAGTATTTCGACTTGGAAAGTCCTTAAAGGGGAACTCCACCACGTCACCTGAGTCAGCGTCGGTTGGGTCTGAAGACTACAAGTTGGAAAATGAGAATAATCTGGAGGTGTGGAATTTACCAGACGTCAATCGTCAATCACTAACCAGACAACCAGGTCTCACTCCCAACTCGTCAAATACCGCCGTTTGGTCGGCGCCCCTCGCCATCAGAAACCAACGCACGGAGGCCCTTTAGCAACAGTGATGAACTGGGCTTTCAACTAACTCCAATGTAAGCCCACCCGCTGCGTTATTCGATGGTCGGAGTGTGACGTAGTATTAATAGAGTGAGAGTCCGTTCAGGGCGGGAGGGAAGGTGCATTCGTCAAACAAACACAAGACTTTCAACCAGGACACCGTTGTTGGTTCCCCGTGTGAAACTAAAAGTTACATTATTTTGTTGTGTCGTGTCGTTAGTCACTGCTGTTGTGATGTTGCGTGCATTCGAACAACAAACGCGTCTAGCACCCAGAGACTATAGTTACTCCGACAGACACATTACGGCTGAAGAAAGAGGAGCATGTTTGGAGCTATTTAGAGGGTAGTTTGTGCTTTTTTGTAGTTATTTGCACTAAAAAAGTTTTAAAACATGAATTATTCTCAACAAATAATGTTTGCACTTTGTTTATAAAAAAAAAAATACTTTGCACATTCAATTTACAATAATAGAAAAACATATTTTTGTTATTTCCCTTTAAAAAGTGTTTTTTTAACATGCATGTAATAAGTAATTAACAGTGGAAAGCAACTTTAAAAGTACATAAAGTATTGTATTGATATCGTTGATTCTGGTCCTGTATTACTCGGTATCAGATTAAAACCAAATTTTGCGGTATCGCCCACCCCTACTTTTAACGGGAAGACCTGCAGTATCTGTGTATCTGTATTTTTACACACACACACACACACACACACACACACACACACACGCCCTAACGGATGCCGGAGCTTCTCTCTGCCTTATATGGCAGTTCCTGTGACACAGTGCTCTCATACACGTGAGGGTTTTTAAAACCGTTTCTGCCGGCCGCAAGATCATGTTACAGTTACACACACACACACACACACACACACACACAGTGAGAGGCAGGGCGTGCACGAAACAGCTGCTGCAAGCCAAGACACCTCTCTCGAAAGGAGAAGAGAGGAAGGATAGAAGGAGGGAACAGAGGAAGAGAGAAAAGAATGGAGGTATAAAAGAGGAAAGAAGGAAAAAAGAGAAGTTGGTATAGAAAAGGACAAAAGAGGGAAGTATGCATGAAAGAAGGGATAGATAAAGGATGAAATGAACAGTAATAATCTGGACAGAAGGTATGACTGAGTTATGGATGGAGGGATGAAGAAGATGACAGAGGGATGAAGGTCAGGAGTTTAAAGGCTTTTCACAGAAGCACTGACAGTTTTACAAGGAACAACAAGCTGCAGCAGGACGTCATAAACACTTTAGCTGTATTCAAAACTGCCTACTGCATACTACTGAGGAACGCAGTATGCAGTAGACAGTACATACTGCATACTACTGAGGAACGCAGTATGCAATAGACAGTACATACTGCATACTACTGAGGAACGCAGTATGCAGTAAACAGTACATACTGCGTTCCTCAGTAGTATGAAACCGTTAAAGTGATGTATTTAGCAGTATGCTAGACGAGGCTTTAGCCTTTAAACCAGCTCTTAAAGCACTGCACAAAAAAACAAACTCGTACCACTATTACAATATTATCGACAACTTTGATTTTTTTGTTTATGTTATGTATGTTTACTTCATAATATACTGCAGGTTTAAACTATTTATTCTAACAGCTGAGTGAAGTGAGACAAACAGGATCATCAACGAGGGGAGACGGGAAATATAAAACATTGATCCACAACATTTACTCAAACTGCTTTTTCAGTTAGAGCAACTAAACAGTGGACTGATCTCCCTCCAGATATTAGAGCAATGTTCGACTGGACTGAACTACTACAAACACGTCATTTAGTCTTCGTTGCTATGTTTACGGTGTGAATACAAGTATAGGACAGAAACATTCCCAATTCTAAATAACGGTTTTCCCACTCTGTCGACATGTTGGATTAAACAAAACCAGGAATATCTTTAACTTTTTTGGACCCGGTTCAGACTACACGATATCAGCCCGATTATAGGCTGATGCGGCCGTCGTAGGGTGTCGACTCGGATCGGGAACGATAACTGAGTGTCGTGTGCGACAATCGATCGTTTTATCTCGTGCAGTGAGTCATAGTACACGACAACCGACGCCGCGTCTGGGACTCCTCACGACCTCCCGACAGACAGTCTAGCATGTTTGTTTTGGTTTTTTTTCTTACCACGATGTGTTCCGTCATGGCGGTGAATTTGACCGGGTGAGCACAGATGCACACAGCTGTAAACAGAAGCACATGGCTACTTATTATACAGAATGATGTCATCGGAACCTTCCATGAGCAACTGCTGCTTGACCGGGCAGTAGGATATTCAATCTAGGTTGTATCGGAGTAAAAAACACCACCGCCATTGCGTCTTTGCACATGGAGCATCCCATTGTGCGCCCTCTTTCGCTTCTCCCTGTGAATTATATTTATATTGTTTTCCCCTGGAGCCTCGTGGGCCCCTTTACATGGTCTGGCACGTATATTAAGACGGCGGTGCCGGCAGAGTGTGTATTGTCGGAACAGGGGACCGACGTGTAGTCCGTCATGTGTCGCGGCCAAGTCACGACAAGAATTTATGACTTTCAATCGTCTAATCGGACATTGTGACCAACATAACCATCAAAAGTATCGTGTATTCTGATCCTGGCCTTAGACGGAGCGGTGAAATAATTGTGTTAGCCTGTTGTTAGCAATGTGGTAGTGCTAATGTGGTGTTGGTGTTTGATGTATTCTCACACAACAGATCGTATGATATCTTACGAAAAAGTTATTCCTCCTTTTTTGTTCGTTCTCCTACGAATGTCCAGCAACATGTGTCAATTTCCGCTCGTTACCTGCATACAGTCTTTTCAAAATAAACTTCCGTCTTCACAGGAAACAACTTCTTTATGTTTAAGCAATAAAACTACTTTGGTTTCGGAAAAGATCGATTTGGTTAGGATTCGGCAACAAAACTACTAGTTAGGTTTAGGTAAAGATCATGGTTTGGCTTAAAATAACTCTGGAGGTCTGTAACTTAAGTACGGAAGGTACGTGACAAATTAATCAATTTTGACTTCTGGTTTCACACGGGACACAAACGCCGGTCTCCCGCACCATCCACCCCGACCTCCTCTCTACGCAGCGCTCGCTGTTCTTTATATTTCCTGGTTCACAATTACGTAGATTACACACCAATTGATTTTGAGGGATATACAAATACGAATTACAGTGCATTACTTTTCGTACATATAACTACTAACGGTGTATGAGAACAGCCTGTGGTGTCACGTTAGCATTGTGGTAGTGGGCAGGTGGCATGTTGTTGGTGTCATGGTGTTTTTATTTTATCGCCAGTGGAACGCAGTATATTTACTCAGGTATTGTACTTAAGTACAACTTTGAGGCACTTGAACTTTACTTGAGTATTTCCATTGCCTGCTACTTTTACTCCACTACTTTTTAGAAGACGATATTGTACTTTTTACTCCACTACTTTTATAGAATAAATAAATAAACTAATAAATGAAGATGTATTATTATAGATTACATCAGTATAGAAGTAGTTAAAATGAGCTCCACCTTTACCAGCTGCAACATTAAAGTGATGAACACATTAATTCATCACTTATTTTAATCCAATGATGTTATTATTATTATTCTGAGCCATTCTGCATAATGAGTTTAAGTATGTTGTGATGCTAATACTTACTAAGTGCTTTTACTTAAGTAAGATTTTGAACTTAACAGAGTATTTTTACGCTGTGGTATTACTACGTTTACTTACTGTAAGTAAAAGATCTGAGCACTTCTTCTGGTTACCGCTGCACTGATACTGGGTTTTGTTGGATTTTTTCATTATTTCTCAATGATTAATGCATGTTTATTCTAATACTGTACACTGAAGTAATGAAGAGTCACTTGTACAGATGTTAGATCCTCTAGTTAAGTTGAAAGAGTCTATTATAGGACAAACATCCTGTAATAATTCATTCACTACGGTGTCTGTTTAGAGTTCTGCATTCGTCACTCTGCATCATTTCTTTACATTTCAGTACCGTGAATGTTTCTGCATGCTGATGAATTATCAGGAGACTGAAGTCATTCATGGATCTCGATTATCTCTGGATTATTTTGCATTAGATGACATACTACTGTACTTCCTTCCTTAATGTCAGTGTGGAAACCCTTCAGTGTAATTCAAAGAATGTGTTAGACAAGTTTTAACACACAACTCAGCTTCAGGGATGTGTTAACCCTCTGAGACCCGATCCCGACTGACTTTACTGTCTTTCAGAGGCTCTAGTAGGTTCATGGTTGGTACCATTGGTCATACTAGCTTGTTGAGAAGGTGGCTAAATAACGCTTCAAATTTGGGCTAAATTTTAGCGAGGAAAAACTGTCATGGTCATTTTCAAAGAGGTCCCTTGATTTCTGACATCAAGATATGTGAATGAAAATGAGTTCTGCGGAGCTCCCCTTTATAGACATGCCCATTTCATGATAATCTCATGCAGTTTTTTTCATTAAGTATAAATGTGTTGTATAAATGTCTCCTATTCTAAAATGGTGTGTTTGAATATTTCTGCATACTGGGGTCCCTAAACGGTCTTGAATTACATCAATTGGGTATCAATGAGACTCTGGTGGATCCAACGAAACTTGACCTCACTGTATAAAATGACCTGTGGTGACCTCTAGGATAATCACAGCCTCATGAAACTTTACAGCCACAAACTAGAGACCTAGAGCATTCAGAGGATGGATGGCTTTACTAGCTAGATTGACAATAAGGGGGTTTCTGAGCAGTTTACACAACAGAAGTGGTCGCCATCCAATCGCCGAAAAAATTTAATTCTTGCAGAAATCTCCAAACGTCAAAAGTTTTTAATCCCAAATCACAGCATGGCTTTTTCTATGGTGTTCGTCAAGGTCTTGGTGTCTTAATGTGGTATTTTGGAAGGATTATTGATCATTTTTAATTTCAATTGTGTAAAAGTGGTAAAAAAATGGTTAAATTTAGCACAAAATCTGTGTAACAAATGATATCAACCCAAAAAATACTGCAACAACTTATGAGACCATCATATACTTCGATCATAATTTCTGATTAATGACTAGAAGAACTTGACGCATAGTGCTGAGCTGCATCTCAAATTAATCTTCAGCTTTCAGATGATGTACACCACTTCTATGTGACATCTACTGTTGACCTGCTATCTCCTCCTAAAGACCCCCTGTACCCTCCTAAAGAAGACTAAAACGGATCTATTGTGGGTCTCAGGGGGTTAAGGGGGTTTTCATGTGTGTGGGGGCGGGGGGGGTGACTTACAGTATGAGGTTGTTACAAGTACCGGGAAGCAGCACCCGTATAACAGTTACTGTAATGTCCTGAAAAGAAGGAATCCATTTCATTAATCCCCCTTTCGCTGCTTTATTGTGAAGCACGCTACCTCAGTTAGATTCCTATAGGAAGTTTGGAAAATGGTTTTATTTTTTCCCAGCTTGAACTCAACCTTCCATGATGTTCCAGGTATTCAATGAAGCCAAAGAGAAAGGAGGAGTGAAGTGAAAGACAGAGAGAAATAGGACGATGGATGTGGCGAGAGGAGCAAACAGCTCTCCCTGCTCATCCATCATTGTATAAATGTCAAAAACAGCTACGCTTGCAACACACACACACAAACACACACACACACACTCACCGATGAGCACTGTACAGAGACATGCACACATTCAGACACACAAGCAGGAACACACAACTCTTTTAAACACACATTTATTCACACACACACACACACAAACACACTCCCGACTGGCCTCAGCGGCTTCCAGCTCGCAGGAATTTCAGTGTCAGCAGCAGCAGCAGCCCTGAAACAGCAACACCATCAACGGACGCTAGTCAGTTTTAATGTGTTGTACATAAACTGAGAAAACCATAAGCACCGTCTAAGTAATGGCATGTATTTGCCACAGTAATCACAAGTCATTTTGCATGCAATAAGAACACCGTTCTTGCTTTTGGCGTGTCATATGTACGCCATATAGTCTATTAGGCTTGTCGCGGCAGTCGGTGTTACACGGTGGTCGGGCAAACTCCGATTACATTACGTACCCACCGTCGTTTTGCTCTTTTTTTACAGAAATAAAAGTTCATTTTGGCGTATCAGCGCCGTGTCATCAATACAAAGTCGAACGAGGGATGCTACAAACTGAAAGTGAAAGTGTCTGCTCCGTACGGAGTCTCAGGAGTCAGATTTCACACACAGGACGAGAGAGAGTTGACAGGCAAGACGATGGCGGAGGATCTGGTGTCGAGGCGAAAACCAAAGCTCCTATTTGGCAATATTTCAGATTTAAACCCGGCGTCAACGACCGGCGCTCTTCCTCTCTGGTCCTCTCTCTAGGTTCCATGGTGGAGAGGAGGTCGTGTTGCTATGGCTCTGTCTATCTGGCATGGAGAGGAGGTCATGTTGCTCTGGCTCTACCTATCTGGCGTGGAGAGGAGGTCGTGTTGCTCTGGCTCTACCTGTTTGACGTGGAGAGGAGGTTGTGTTGCTGTGGCTCTACCTGTTTGGCGTGGAGAGGAGGTTGTGTGATGGGTTTACATTGGAGTCAGTTGAAAGCCTGGTGCGTCTCATACAGACGCTAAAGGGTGTCTTCGGTATCAGACACAGAGGGGCACTGACCATTTGGCGTCGGTATTTGGCGAGTTGGGAGTGAGACCAGGTTGTGGTGGCGGAGAGGAAAACATGTCTGGACATGAGCCGAGCAGAAAGATAGAGAAAGACCCTCACTTTGTTATGAGAGAGAGAGAAAGAGGGGAGACAGAAAAAAAAACATGCAGATGAACTCTTCATTGTCTCCGGCTGACACGTCCTATTAAGCCGTCTAATACGTCAACTTTTATTTCTGTTCTGTAACACGAACACAAAGACATGGAGACACAATAGAGCGTCAGGCTGAACGACCGCGAACAAAAGAAGTCAGCAGTTCTGTTTCACTGACCTCACATGGCTCTGAGTGTGTGTGTGCGTGTATGTGTGTGTGTGTGTGTGTGTGTGTGTGTGTGTGTGTGTGTGTGTGTGTGTGTGTTACATCCATGGCCATAACACACACACACACACACACACAGGAAAAAGGAAGTTTCTCCACTTGTTTTAACCGCCTGTTGGTCAGATGGGAGGAAGGAAGACGACTGATATCACTAATAGGGATACATGTTGCAAAGGTCAAAGGTCATGACCAGGCTCTATATTTAACCGGGTTCACCTTCATCATCATCATGTTATGTTTCATCACACTGTTTGATTCTCTGAGTCACGTCTGACTCGCCTGAGTGAAGACTCACCTGGATCAGTGTGTTTATATGACACAGTTTCTTTAGCAATGACCCGTTTAGCAGGTCAAAACCAGGATAAATAACAGGATACAAACTAAAACAGGATATTATAAATTCATAATCAGCCCGTTCTCATTCCCAGGGCGTCAAAAAAGAGTCCAACAAAGATCCTGGGGGATCTCCAGGTGAATAATCTATCGGCATCATTTCCACTCAGTCACTGTAAGTCAAGTAAAATCTATATTTGGAAGTGATCTTTAATTAAATTAAATTTCCCCAAAAACATTTAAGCTGCTAAATGATTTAACACATTATGAGATTCTCTTATCGCATTATTAAATGATGATTATATTTACAAATGCAGACATAATTAATGAAAACGTGTCATTCAGTTTATGTGTAGTGCATTTAATCCAAAGAGTCTCTGCACACTTTACAGGTTAAAATATATCAGACACGGTTTGACTGATCTGTCCACATCGATAGAAAGTATTATTTATGAAGTACTGTCAATTTTATTTTGAAAGTACGTCACATTTAAAGGTCCCATATTATAAAAAGTGTGATTTTCATGTTTTTTTATTATAAAGCAGGCTTAAGTTCTATATAAATACTGTGAAAGTATCAAAACGCTCAATCCACAGGGAAATACACACAGCCCGTATTCAGCTGTTAGGATTTCTGTCCATTTGTGATGTCACAAATAAACAATATTTAACCCTTTACACGGTTTTAAACGTAACGTTCTAAATGTGTCCCAGTTTATTCCTGGTTGCAGTGTATGTGAATGACATCAGCTGACACACATGGACCAAAGCTGTTGCCTAGCAACGCAATTCTGTTGCAATTTCGTCGCAATTTCATCGAAATGCGCTAAAACAGAGCGTTTAAGACAGAGGGGTAAATACAGGCATATTCAGGCCGACAGTATGAGGAAAATAAAGTGTTTTTTAAACATTACAGCATGTAAGCATGTTCTAATAGAAACACAAAATACAAGTATGAACCTGAAAATGGGCATGATATGGGACCTTTAAGACTAATTAGAAGGACTCCCCACCACCTGTTCACTTCCCTGATCACCTGACCTCCACGCCCACCTGCCCACCTGCTCCTCATCCCCTCATCAGCTCCTCACTATATATCTACCTGCCTCGTCCAAGCTGTAGCAGCTCAGCATTTGTTTTCTGCTTTGTTTTTTTTAACCCAAACAGGAAGCCTTTTTACTAAAATAACTTATGACACTTTCGATTGTTCTTTTTTCAACAACAACGAGGAGTTTATTTCATGTCAATTTAAGTGCAGAAAATCCACCTAAAATGCTCCTTTTGTTAAATGACCAAGACTATAAATCTTCTTGTCACCAAACTGCGGTTGTTAAAAACTGTACAAAATTCCAGCTGCTTCCGACAGCCGGCCGGCGTCTGAGCTTTAATCTGCCGCCAAAGGAAAAACAATAAAAGTTGAGAGTTGACAGACGGCCAGGCAGTGAAAGTCATACCTGCAGTATGTGTCACTCATTCACACATATGATAATTGTCATACTGAAACCAGCTCTCTCACACACACACTCACAGTCATTGTGAAACCAGAGTGCTGATAATCCCATTAAACTCACCACTTTCCTCTCTGAATCAGAGCAGAAGAACCACAGAAGGTTTCAGAGATTAAGGCTGCAGAAACACTCCTTTACGTGGATTAGTCAGAAGAGTTTGTGGCTCCTTTTGCCTCATAAGAAGTGTGAGAAATCTGGATTTTATCTCACTATTAAAATAAGACAAGCTGCCAGAAAAAATCTAAACACTAGATGTGAAGGAGACGACACTCCCACACGAAAGGCTGCAAAATACATGTGAAAAACACTTTGGCCAAAAGTACATGGACACCCTTTTACATATACTTTTGTGCACTTTTTTTTTGATCTGGCTCTTTGTTTGGTGCCATGTCATTGTTCTGACAACCCAATAGTCCAAAAAATGCACCACTGGACCGAAAGCCCATGAGACCGACAGCCTGTTATTCCGAAAACAAACATGCATTGTCCCAAATTCCCGTTGTTCTAGAAACACACACTCTCCCTTTAACGCTGTCTCAATGCACGGGCTTAACGGAGCTCAAGTTCCCCGTGTGAAACCAGAGGTCAACATTGATTTATTTGTCACGTAACTTAAGTTACAGCACTTCTGGAGTTATTTTAACCCAAACCGCGATCTTTTCCTAAACCTAACTAAGTAGTTTTGTTGCCTAAGCCTAACCAAGTCGATCTTATCCTAAACCTGAGTAGTTTTATTTTGACAAGACTGGAGCGGAAATTGACATTTGTAGGAAAACGCACATGAAATACATTGTTGAAAGTCGTGCTGAGCATCCCGAAAAAAAAAAAGGGAAATTCATGTCTATGTACACGAATCAAATAGATCAAATTTAGTAACTATTTCACGAACTGTTGTGAGACTGAGTTGTAAAATAAGTATGTAAAAAACTACAGAAAACAGTTCTCATTGTGAATGTAAGTGGATGAATAGAGGGCGTGTCAGAGAAACAAATCTCCTTGGATAAATAAAGATTAGTCACTATATACCAAGAACACCAGCAGTAGCACCACCAGCATAACCTCCCAGCCACCTCTGGCTGACAATAGCAACGCTGTTAATGTTTTACACCGTTACATCATAAAACTCACAGGAACTGTGTGCACTGTGTGTCTGATCAGTTCCCAGAAAAGGAAACTGATATCAAAACCTTCTGCAGGCTACAACAGCAATCACCTATATCACCTAAAGCTTTTCATTTAAACATTAAAATTAACAAACGCTACGAAGAAACTGAAGAAAGTGATGCAATAAAGTCACAATCACTTCATCGTTTGGCCTCGTATGAATGTTTTTAAAGTCAGACTCTTACAGTAGTACAGTAAAAATTAAAGTTTTGTATATTGCAGTGTGAAAAGCTGCATTATTTTCTTTGTATACTCTTCATTTTTTAAACGCAACAATGATTAAAATCAGTTTAACAAATACAGCATAACAGATTTTCCTGTTAAATTACAGTAAACTATTGGCAGCTGTGGTTCCCAGTAGTTTACTGTTACTGTAATTTACTTCAACAATTTATTACTGTTGAATTTATGACAGTATTTTACAGTAGAGTGTGAGGCTTAGTAATATACTGTATTTCTACAGTTATAATCTACATTAATGGTTTCTAACTGTGACAGAACTCTATTTCCATATTCGTATTAATAAAAAGTACTGTAAATTGCAGACATACACTGTAAATAAGAGGATGAGACAAGTGCCAGTTTTATGGAACTGAACATTTATTAAAAGGCAGCATTGTATGACAAATTACATTTCTTTTTTTTACTTAAAATTTATTTTGCAAAAAAAGCATCCAAATCTGAACTATATTTTGGAAGAACGGTACATTGCTGTTAGAATTTGGCAGTATTTTTACAGTAATTTACAGTAACAGTCTCAATGCAGCAATTAATGTATTATTGAAGCTATTTACGGCCGATTATTAGCATTAAGAGTCGGCGAAATGACTGTAAACAAACCCCGACACAAACGAGGAGGACTCTAAAACCACTTATTGCTGTTTCAGCAGGTTATCGGAGGTATATTGTATATTTCAATTAATGTAAAATTGTATGATGTATGAGGCAGTTAAGCAGCAAACAGTTGGTCATTTTAACAATCATAAGTCAGTATACAGTCAAAACATTGTACTGTAGAAACACACATCACTATACTATATATATATGTATATATATATACATATATATAAGTTGTATAAGTAGTGGTAACTGTTCCAAGATCATTTTTGTTTGTCTCTGAACAGGATTTGCGGTTCTTGTTTGATGTGTTATTTAAATAATGGCGAGCCCATTAGGTTGTAAACACAGCGGGGATAAATTATTACACGCAATGAGTCAGTTAAGTTTCTTTAATGCTTCACAGGCGATCCACGCCCGCCTCAACAAATATGGAAATCCACATGAAATCCATTGTTACACAGTCAGGACTGTTGGCTGTAAATCATTTTACAACTTTCCTGCCTGAGGAGGAGGAGGAACAGGAAGTGCTTATTTGGTCAATACACAGTGCAGAACATAGACATACACTGTATACATGAACACAATGTGTAGAAACAGACTGATTATCAGGCTTGTAGAATATTCCTGTGACATTTTTGAGACAACAGACTGAATCATTTTATGTGTTTTATGAATAATATGTCCTAAAGGCTGAATATGAATAAATGACTTGTTAAACTGGATGGTTTTTTGCATCATTGCAGTGAAGCATCTTTTCAGTTGACGGTATTAAAATAAGGCAGATAACTGTCTGAGTATCACTTAATGTAAATTAAACTTTATTATTCAAGATACGATGGAGTGTAGGCAGTTAAAGGAAACAAAACTTTTATTTGCCACTCGGACAGAATTTCCCTCCAACCGTCACCCTGCCTGACAGGTGTGGACCAACACACCTGTAAATGTTTTACCGTTTTATATAAAAGGTGTGTGAAGGCACGTATGTGTGTGTGTGTGTGTGTGCGCGCGCGTGCGTGTGCGTGTGCGTGTGTGTGGGTGGGTGGGTGTGTGCGCATCTACATCACAATCTAAAGTGGCGGGAAATTTGCTGGCCAGCTGACATGCAGGTTTAGAGGGATAAGCGCTCTGTAATCCTGCACACTGTTTTATTATGATCAGCTGTTTGTCTCTTTTATTCACTGAACAGATCCTACTGAAATACATTTAATCCACTTCTTTACTATTTTTATCTGTTGCAGCTTTCCATACCAGACATATCAGGGTTTATATCAGTATCAGTGTTTGAACTGTAATATGAGAGAGTGCAGTGTGGAGTAAAGTTGACATGAACTCAGTGAACCTGAAGCACTTTCTCACCTCTCCGTCTCTCTCTGGTGTTTTTAAACTCGTGAAGACTTGCTGCAGGCTTTTCTCTTTCTAAAGTCACTGTTACTGACTTTTTGTCAAAAACAAATGTTTGTTATTGACAAAAAGTCAATAACAACTCATTGAAATAGTAAAAACATTTTGAAGGACATGTAAAGCCGCCCGGATTACATTTTCTAGTAACATAATGAGGACATGTCACAACGCATCTGGCAAGTCGCAAAAATCCGTCAGTTTCTGCTTGTATGACTACAGCATTATTCATATTTTTATGGTTATGTTTAAACCATCAAAGCACTTGGTTAAGGTTGGGGAAAGATCCTGGTCTGGTTTAATACAGTAAATATTCACAGTGACTTGAAACCAACCAAACAAAAAAAAAATGTTGGCATTTTACGTTTCTGCAAACCACGCCATACGCTGTATGGCGACATTTCTTAACCAAAAATTTCATATCAGCCTCGTGTCACGCTTACAGAAACACACAATGTCACGAGGTTAATGTTGTGAAACGATTGGTTTGGGCAAAAACGCAACGCAGTAACGCAACGCAGTAACGCAACGCAGTAACGCAACGCAGTAACGCAGCAACGTAACACGACGCAACGTAACACGACGCAACGTAACACGACGCAACGTAACACGACGCAACGTAATACGACGCAACGTTACACAACGTTACACAACGTTACACAACGACGTTACACAACGACACAACGCAATGACGCAACGCAACAAAACAAAGCAAAGCAACGACGCAAAGCAACGACGCAAAGCAACGACGCAAAGCAACGACGCAAAGCAACGACGCAAAGCAACGACGCAAAGCAACGACGCAACGCAGAGACGCAGCGCAACAACGGATAGCAAAGCTACAATGGAACGCAACAACGCAACGCAACAACGCAACGCAACAACGCAACGCAACAACGCAACGCAACAATGCAACGCAACAACGGAATGCAACAATGTTACGCAACATAGAAACTGTAAAACTTTACTCCTACACTTGACACTGTATATTTTTACATGTGAAATGTTTTGAACACTAATATCTAAAATATAATATTATAATATTTGTACCTATTGTATTTCCTTTGGGCGTAGGTTTTATATACGCCATTATAAGTTTCTACCACACCGTCACACGTATTTTACATTCCTCTCATGTGAATTGTATTTTACTGACTTTTTATATGTGTGAAACAAATAAACATAAACATGTATTTGGTGTAGTCTGAAGTTATGTCAAACAGCAATATTGGCTCAAGTGTTGGGATTAAACATCACAATTATGATCCTGTAGGCATCCAGGAGTCCAGGGAGGGGGCACCCTTAGGCTCTGTCTGAGGGGAGACCCACAGTCTTTTAACCCCGTTCTCTAGCGCCCCCCTCAGGTCACACCTGCCGGACGTTCGTTTGTCAGCTGCTGTGTTTCAGATCCACGTCAGCACTCTGGAGCTGCACCGACAGTTAATGTATAACTGCTGTGTGTCTGATGTACCTGACCAAGGTCATAGCGACTAGAGTGTGTGTGTTTTACACATGTTATCATGTTCTAAAAGAGTGTACCAGGTGTGTGTGTGTGTGTGTGTGTGTGTGTGTGTGTGTGAGCTACTCTATCGGCGTTACATCAGGACACCGGGTCCTGTTGACCATCTGGGAAATATTCACATCCATTTCTCCTGAATTTTAAATGCAGCCATCTTTCATGAGCATGATTCATGTTGAGGGAAACGTTACGCTGTCCGGATTCTTTTTTGTAACTCTTTTGAGCAGATGGAAGTACAGATAATCTTTTGACAACACAGAGGACTCTTTTGCTTTGCACATATTATGTTTTTTCCTGGTCGCCTGCAGCACCCTGCACTCCTAGTTTTTTGTCTATACTGCCCAGTTCAATTTCAGCTGGCTCTGCTAAACCATGCCAGGTCTGGTTAAAATCTAGAACCACCTGGTTCAGGTTAGGGAAAGAACGTAGTCGTGGTTGTCTATTTAAAAAGTCTAAACGGACTGCTGAGTGAATTTTTTATGCTGAAAGTTCTCCAAAAAGCTAATGACCTGATTTAGATGCAAAATAAAAACGACAGTAGTCTTTCAACAAAGGTGGAATGTGACTAAAGGTTGGCCCGCACTAACAGATGTTTCAGATGTTACCAGATGTGTAAAATGTGAGAGAGCCCACACATAACGGACATGTTGTGTTAAATTGAACAGTTTAGTTCCTATAGTGTGTGGAGAGAAACAGCAACACCACACACTAACAGATTCATTCATCAACAACAAGAGTCTAACTAAATCTCTGGCGATCAAACGTGACTTTAGTGTAAACAAACATGGCGGACGACGGGCAGGAAGAATTAGAGATGATAGTTTTTACTTTGTACTGAATCTTGAGGACTTCTTCAGTCAGCTTGGTTCTCTATTGGCTATCGTTCTTTCCTACGTGACTCAACATCGGCTGTCCTCGGGGTTCCCCACACACAACAGGATATCCCATCGGACATATTCAACATGTTTAATGTTTACGAAATCGGTGCGTCAAGGATGGACTTCAGAGCTGATCGGGGGATATAAAAGTACTTTTAACATACCTCACACCACAGGAACAATCAGAACTCTGCTGACCATCATCAGGAGGAATCAGGACCAGAAACAGCTGGATTCTGGTGTAGTTTGGGTAGTACCTCTCCTCCAGTACTGTTCTGTTACTCTACTTTAGTATTTCCATGTCAACTTTTAAAGGGAACCTATTGTGCATTTGTGCTTTTTCTCTTTCCTTTAGTGTGTAATATATATATATATATTTTGTGCATGTAAAAGGTCTGCAAAGTTATAAAGGCCAAAGTCCACACCAAAGGGAGTTGCCCTCCACCTCAGAAACCGAAACACTGCTCCTGAACGCCTTGCTTGAAGTCTCGTCTTTTCTTCCGTAACGTGGGGATGTCACAAAGTAACACATTTGCCTAGCAGATAGTTTGGCACGCCCTCAAACAAAGCTAGTTAGAGCGGCCCTGGAGCTGAGTTGTTTTTTTTTACATTAAAGCATGTAAACATATTCTAGTAGAAACCCAAAATACAAGTATGAAACCTGAAAATAAGGATGATAGGTTCTCAGTACCAGTTCTTACAGTAACGATTCTGACAGCAGAATTTATTGAGTAAACTAGAAGAAAAACTAAAAGCTCAAACTCCAGCGTTTGAGGTATTTCCTCAAATCTTGAAATCATCTGCTGGGAATGGAATAACCGTTAAAGGAAAAAATCATTGTGTGATGTAAGAGCCTGAAATATGTGGAGTACTCTCCAAACCTCAAACTCTTACCCAACTTCAGTACATCCAGTCTTTTCCCAACCGCAACCTGAAAATTAGTTTCATAACAGATGCAGGGAGTCAGACTGCTCTTACTGTAAAGCTCTTCAGACTGGAGCCCAGATTATCTGGTACCATCATCAGCGATTCTGCTGGAGCAACACCTGGCATCCTCTGTTGCCATGGAGACAGTCCAAACCACACAGGGGCTCATTTTCTCAAAACACATTTTGGACTGAAAGAGACTACCAGACGCCAGTAAAACGTCCGCCTACAATATTTCTATTCTATTGTTACATATTTAATGTCTCTACTGAAATGTCCTGTGTAACAATAAAAATATTATAAATATTCATACTATTATAACTATTTACTTATTTATTTATTAAACTTGTTGCCCGGCCGCTTCCCAGAGGAGCATAAAGTGAGTGATGGACATAAATGGAAATTATAAAAATCCAGCTCACAGATTTTGAGAGAAATCTCAAACTTTTTCATGTCAAGGATCCAAAATGGAGTCCAGTAGACCACAGACCATGGATGAGGGTCCAATAGACCACAGACCATGGATGAGGGTCCAATAGACCACAGACCATGGATGAGGGTCCAGTAGACCACAGACCATGGATGAGGGTCCAATAGACCACAGACCATGGATGAGGGTCCAGTAGACCACAGACCATGGCTGTAGAAGAGGGTCCAACAGACCACAGACCATGGATGTAGAAGAGGGTCCAATAGACCACAGACCATGGCTGTAGAAGAGGGTCCAATAGACCACAGACCGTGGCTGTAGAAGAGGGTCCAATAGACCACAGACCATGGATGTAGAAGAGGGTCCAATAGACCACAGACCGTGGATGTAGAAGAAGGTCCAATAGACC
>CAKAKR010065316.1:3280-19307 GCA_916700685.1 Adelosebastes latens
AAAGAGCAAATGTACTACGGAGTATTAGGGCCACATTGAGGGAAAAAACATCTGAGATTTCCAGAAAAAAGTCAGAATATTACGAGAAAAAAAGTTGTAATATTACGAGAATAAAGTCATAACTTTACGAGAAAAAAAGTCATAATATTACAAGAAGTCATAACTTTACGAAACAAAAGTCGTAATATTACTAAAAAAAAGTCATAACTTTACGAGAAAAAAAGTAATAATATTACGAGAAAAAAAGTCATAAGTTTATGAGAATAAAAGAAAATACGTAAAATTACTACTTTATGATATTGACTTTATTCTCATAATACTACAACTTTTTTTTCATAAACTTGTGACTTTATTCTCGAAAATCTCAGATTTATTTCTTTTCCTCAATGTGGCCCTAATACTCCGTAGTACCGTCGTACCATAGACCTACAACAATGATAAATAAAAATGAAAACGTAAACAAAAAACAGTTATTCATTTCCATTTTTAAAAATCCACAGGGAGCCACTGGAGAGGGGCTAAAGAGCCGCATGTGGCTCCGGAGCCGCAGAGGTTGCAGACCCCTGGGCTATCCTCTCGGCTTGCGTCTCTGAACAGTTCACACATAGCGCTTGAGCGCCGATTTGCAAGCATCACGCCAACGTGGATTCGCCTCTGCATCAGGGGCTGAAAAATCAGGGCTAAAGCTGTGTAGTGTGAACTAGACATAACGCAGCTTTAAGGTTTAGCTCATGTTCTGGTGGGTTAAATTTAGAGTCAGTTATTTTGGTCAGTTGTGAAACCCTAACCTGGTTGAGAGTACAGGGTGCACATTGTGCATGTATGTTTTAAGTGTTATTGATCAGCTCCATTTTAATGTAGCGCGGAGACACTGTGTGACTGTGCAGCTTAAAGATACACCGTGACTTTGTCAAAGTGTGGTCGTGGAGGAGGATCTCTTGTTATCAGCGGTTGAATGACATCATTGATTTCTGACATCTTGAACTCTTGACTGTCCCCTCCCTTGGAACATATTATCTACACAGACTCAGATGGATTTTCTCGATAGAAGCCATGTTTACGTCATCGTTCCCTGCACCATTTCATAGAATTTTTGGCCAAAATACAGTCGGCAACATTTGATATTGACATTGTCTGTGGGTTTCAATAATGAACACATAAAAGATGGACATGTCTACGGGTCGGGCAGTTTAAGAGGTCAATAAAAGAACAGGAAAAGGAAAAAAGAGAACTGTCACAGCTATGAACCGCAGTTAGTTCACACCTCCCTCGCTCTTCCATCTGTAACGTGAGCCCCAGCACAGCAACATACTCTCCTTATACTCTCCCACTGTCTTTCACGTCATTTAGTTTTCTTGACAAACAGGACCTGCTCAGAATGCGTGGGAGGGAACCACAGCCACATTTAGCCTCTTACCGCAGACATGTACGCAACAAGGGCTCTGTGTCCAGCAGCCACTCCTCACACAGCTACACCACACACTGTTGTGATGCTTCACATGCATCAAGCCCACCAATCAGATTTAGAAAAACACTACTGCAAGACCTTTTGGACAACATGGAAAGTTTTAACACATGATGAATGTGATAAAAAAAAAATGCAATCATCACCCTGGTACTGACTGAGAGAAAGACTTTACAACTGAACCAAATAAAACCAGACTGTACAGAAGAAGAGCAAATGTATGGACTTACCAGTGACTAACATCATTAAATATCTTAACAGTGTCGCGTGCACGGGTTGTCATTTATTTTTGTTTGGGTCTTATGTAAAACAAGCCTGCCGAACCCTGTCTCCCAAAAATGATGCGTTACATATTATCTACTGCACCAGACTGATTAAAAAAAAATCCTCATACAAAAAGGAGGAGCGATTACTGACCTTCGTCTGCAGTTTAAGGTGTCCGGTCAACAGTTTTACAGATGTGTGTTTTATAATGATGGCCTCTGGGGAAAATGCTCTTTGACAGCAAGGCTGAGTGACTGTATCTATAGCTCTTTAATACATCCATGAGTGGCTAAGTTCACCAAAGGTGTTATAGTCTTGCTTTGAGACATATTAGGTCATCAGGTATAGAGCAAATACTGTAGGTTTGCCAATTCATTGAAGTTTTGGACTCGGTTCATAGGTCGTGCTGGTCGCCACCACAGTGTGTTTTAAAGTGTAAAGCGTTATTGTAATTTGTATGCATGTCGTTGTAGGAAAAACGTGTTAGGCCTACTAATGGGGCTGTGTATCGGCAAGAATCTAGCATACGATAAGTATCGCAATACAGGGGTTACGATTCAATATATTGCGATACTGTAAGTAAGGCGATACATTGCAAATTTTTTATCAAATTTTTGGAAGAACACGCCAACATTGGCATAAAATCTGAGTAACAAAAGTTTTCTTTTTTTATACAATCATAAGAGTGGGATCTGCATTTGCATTTGTCACAGTCCCTGTAACATCCAACATCATAGCACTACTCTGAGAGGACGCATCTCTCTGCCAATGAAATAAAGTATTGACTGAGTTCATCTTTGCATGTAAACTATTGATTAAAAATCAATACAGTGTTGTTGAGAATTGATACAGTATCACAAAACATAATATCCCTATATATGCGATTCTTTCGACATTTTCTTACAACCCTACCTACTAATAACATCAACAATGGCTCTGTTCTATTCAAGTGTCCCACTAAGCCATGACAGTGTGACAGTGAGCCGGCCGCATACACAAACAACACCAGCATCCTGAAACTGAAGCAGTGAAATGGAATTCAGCCATTATTCATCGTACTGATTACACCTGTGCTTTTCCTTCTGAGACATGTCAACATGTGTTCTGTGAAAAAGGTCTAGATTTTTACACATTAGCTCGCTAACAACGCAGGTAGACACCTCAAATCTTCACTTTTTAACTTTAAATGGAACTACAGCAATCAAAATATGAAAATAATTACCGGATACCGGATCGGATATCGGGCCGATACCGACTCAAATAGCTGGATCGGATATCGGTGACAATGGGGTCGATCTATTCAAGTCAATTCTATGTTTATATACTATATACATTATATACTGAAATTTGAATGCCTGTTTAAGTTTTGACCAATTTGTTGCTGCATTAAAAAGGCTTGCACCTGAATTGTAATACCTGCTAATTTAGAAGATGTTTTGCCAAGTTATTATTATTATTATTATTATTATTATTATTAATAGTATACTGATAACCCAGTAGGAACCAACACTTTAACGGTAATAACTTCCAACAGTGTGATCCATCAGGAGAACCAAGCCTGTATTCTGTGGTGCTGAACAACCAGAGCCTGGTCCCGGAGCCTGGTCCGGGAGCCTGGTCCAGGAGCCTGGTCCAGGAGCCTGGTCCAGGGCCACCATGCATTCACTCCACTGACATCCCAGACCCAGTTACCAAAGAACAACCTCCTCTAAACCCGTTCAGCTGCTCTGATACATAAATAACATAAATAATATAATATATATATTGTATATTATATATAAGAGGACTCTGGCTGAAGTTTAAGGGACAGAAGGAGATATGGTAGCATATATACATATATATTATTAATAATATTAAAATGTGACCATGGAGGTTTGTAGATAGTGAACATGTGTGATCAGGTCACAGGATCTGACAGGTGACAGAATACAGAGTAGCACATGTTTCCAGTCACTTGTAATAAAGTGTCTGTGTAAGAAGAAGAAGCAGGAAGTTGTCAGACCTCCTTCATACAGCAGCAGCAGGCCCTATAACCAGAGCAGCTCCTCTCCTCTACCCTACACTACCTCCCTACCTCTACAGAGAGGACCTCCAGCCGGCTGAGGTGGTCTGATGAGCAGCAGCTGGTCCTGGTCGCCTGCAGGCTGGAGATGGAGATGTCCACCAGGTTGTCCTCAGCTTGTCCTCCTCGCTCTGTCCCGCTGTGGACCGTCCTGTCCTCACCGTCCTCCACATTGGCGCCGCTAATTGTGTGTCACACTAAAACAGCGACCTGAAGACGCGTCGCAACGTTTCAAACACGTTTCCGCGTTTTGACTTCCAGAGAAGTACTAGAAAGTCTCCTTCTGCAAGCTCACCAGAAGAAGAACTAGACGTCCGGATGTTACCTTCAAAATAAAACCAAGACGTCACCATTTCTTGAGTAAACATTGAGGATAGGTTTATAGAGTATAGTTACACTGAATGACAACATGTTAACCAAAGGGCTTTCCATAGTTTGGGGTAACAATTTAATGCAGTATGAATGCATTTGAATGGTGGTGATGCATTTCATTTATTTTAAAGGTCCCATATCGTACTTGTATTTTGTGTTTCTACTAGATCAGGGGTCTGCAACCTGCGGCTCTTCAGCTCCTCTCCAGTGGCTCCCTGTGGATTTTTAGAAATGGAAATTAATAACTGTTTTTTGTTTACATTTAAACAATTTTATTTTTAATAATTAATAATTAATATTTTTATTTAATCATACATATAGACATATATACATATATACACATACAGACAGACTAACAATGTTAATAATTCAATTATACAATGAAATGTTTAGTCAGAATTTCAACGAAAGAGACATGACATTTCATATATTACATTTTCATTTTTATCTATCATTGTTGTAGGTCTATGGTACGACGGAGTATTAGGGCCACATTGAGGGAAAAAAAATAAGTCTGAGTTTTCGAGAATAAAGTCATAATATTACGATAATAAAGTCAAAGGTTTACAAGAAAAAAGTCGTAATATTATAAAGTAGTAATTTTACATGTTATTTTCTTTTTTTCTCGTAAAGTTATGACTTTATTCTCGTAATATTACGACTTTTTTTCTCGTTAAGTTATGACTTTATTCTCGTAATATTGATTTTTTTCTTGTAAAGTTATGACTTTATTGTCGTAATATTACGCCTTTTTTTCTCGTAAAGTTCTGACTTTATTCTTGTAATATAAGGACTTTATTCTGGATATCTCAGATTTTTTCCCTCAATGTGGCCCTAATACTCCGTAGTACATCTGCTCTTTGGCCCCCACTGCATTAAACTTATATACTATATACTTAGACTATAAACTGTGTTACCTTCATCTCAATGCTCAAATGTTTTGCAGCTCCAGACAGATTTTTTTTGTTGTTTTTTTGCCTAAAATGGCTCTTTTGATAGTAAAGGTTGCTGACCCCTATACTAGAACATGTTTACATGCTGTAATGTTAAAAACAACTTTATTTTCCTCATACTGTCTGCTTGAATATGCCTGTATTCACCCTCTGTCTGAAACGCTCCGTTTTAGTGCATTTCAACGGAATTGCGTTGCTAGGCAACCGCTTGGGTCCATGTTTACTTCTTGTCAGCTGATGTTATTTACATACACTGCAACAGGAAATAAACTGGGACACATTTAGAATGTTTATGTTTGAAACCGTGAAATGGTCTAAATATTGTATATTTGTGACATCACAAATGGACAGAAATCCTGACGGCTTGTTTCAAACGCACAATTTCTGAATACGGGCTATGTGTATTTCTCTGTATATTGAGCGTTTTGATAGTTTAACAGTATTTATAAAGCTCTTAAACCTGCTTTATAATATAAAAGACATGAAAATCTCACTTTTTACAATATGGGACCTTTAATAAAAAATAATAAGAATAACTTCTTGCAATGACATCAGTTACAGGCAACTGGCTACAGAGCAACCAATATAATCTATGGTGAAAATGCTGCTACACCGGACAACTTGGATTTATCTCTATTTTAACTTCTTTATCTATCCAATTTACCTCCTACAATCTATAAAGACTCCTCATCATGCACAACATTTTGATTTATTATTTAATTAAAAAAAAATAAATGTAGCTGAGTTTGTAGTTGTTTGCACAATGTCCTCTATTGTTTTTGGCTGTTTTATGCTTTTATTTTGAAGCAGGTATATTTTGATTTCCTGTTTCATTGCAGCAAACACATGTACGAAGCTCTGGCAGTTTGACAGTCACAAACACCTGCTCCAACACCTGCTGCATTTGTTGTCCCCTAATCTCTGGACATCCTAAATGTTTGTCATGATAATATTAGGGCTGTCAATCTATTAAAATATTTCATCTTCATTTATCGCATGACTGTCCATAGTTAATCGCGATTAATTGCAAATTAATCACACAGCTTTTATCTGTTCAAAATGTATCTTAAAGGGAGATTTGTCAAGTATTTAATACAATTGGACATGGGAGTGGGAAAATATGCTGCTTTATGCAAATGTATGTATATATGTATTACTGGAAATCAACTAACAACACAAAACAATGACAAATATTGTCCAGAAACCCTCACAGGTACTGCGTTTAGCATAAAAAATATGCTAAAGTCATAACATGCCAAACTGCAGCCCAACAGGCAACAACAGCTGTCAGTGTGTCAGTGTGCTGACTTGACTATGACTTGCCCCAAAACTGCATGTGATTATCATAAAGTGAGCATGTCTGTAAAGGGGAGACTCGTGGGTACCCATAGAACACATTTTCATTCACATATCTTGAGGTCAGAGGTCAAGGGACCCCTTTGAAAATGGCCATGCCAGTTTTTCCCTCACCAAAATTTTAGCGTAGGATTGGAGCGTTATTTACGTCACGACAATAAATAATAAACAATAAAAATCGCAAGAAATTAGTGGCGTTAAAACGAATATGCGTTAACGCGTAATTATGGCATTAACTTTGACGGCCCTAGATAATATACACTTTAAATAAACAGGCATGTTAGTTAGGTCATCTCTAGCAATTCTGTGACCGTGGAAAGTGGAGGTTTGCTTCTCAGAGGATTTTGTCACGAGGTTAAAAAACAAATTTAGCCCCCATGCCCCCTTGCAAAAAATGCGGGCTAACTTTGTGAGAGCCCCAAATCCAAAATGGCTACCATCGGCCATCATGGAAATTATGTTTTCAATCGTTTGTCCGCAGCCCCTAAGGCCTATCGAAAGGAGGCTGGGACACGGGTCTACTCTGTCCAATGAAAATGTAATTTCCTACATGGTAGCCATTTTGGATTTGGGGCTCTCACAAAGTGAGCCTGCATTTTTGCGAGGGGCAAGGGGGCTAAATTTGTTTTTTATTTGTTTTTACAAGTACTTAAAGGTGGAGGGAACCAGTGATTTCTAGTGAAATGGCACCACCATGTGGCCATTTATAAAGCTCTTTTGGAGGCAGAGGTGCAGGTTGATGGTTGCAGGTGGAGGTTTGAGCTGCAGTGTCTGGATGGATCTGCAGGTGGAGGCAGCGGTGAAGGTTGCTGGTGGCGGCATTATGGTGGAGTCAACACTGCAGATTGCTGTCACTAGCATATGTGCTGCATAGTCTCAACAGTGACCAGTACTGATACACATTTACATAAAAAAATTGACATATATGTCCTGAAAATTAGCTTTTCTTCAAGTAAATGAATTATGCCCGAAAGGGAATTATTCTTGTCTGTCATACATCGCTGGCTTTCAAAGCTGAATAATGCTAATGATGTATAAAAGATGTGGAATATTGTAAGGTTTGAATGGAGTATGAATCAGCAGATGAGGGTTGAAAATGCAGCTGTCCAAAATGTCACAATTTTATCCTATTAGACATTTGTGTAAAATCGTCATAATTAGCATATGAATTCTTGAGATATGGCTGAACATGTGTTTTGTGAGGTCACAGTGACCTTGACCTCTGACCACCAAAATCGAATAAATTCATCCATATCTGACGTTTGAGCCAAAATTTAAAGAAATTCCCTCCAATTCTTGAGATATCGAATGACACCGACAGACGGTCAACGATATGTAAAGTTTCCAAGAGAAGCACAAATCAGAAACCAAATCACACACAATTCTATTCATGTTATTTAGGGATGCCTATAGTGCAACAAACTAT
Organism: Adelosebastes latens; assembly: GCA_916700685.1. NCBI lineage: Eukaryota > Metazoa > Chordata > Actinopteri > Perciformes > Sebastidae > Adelosebastes > Adelosebastes latens. The sequence continues at coordinate 11,179 of CAKAKR010065316.1, forward strand.
TATAAATAAAAAAATTCTGAATAAATATTCAGGAGCAATTTGGATGAATTTTGCGTAAACTATTTCCTGTGAATATTGCATCAGAGATGAGTTTCTCTGATATTTTTTAGGACCTTTTAATGCAATTACCTGTATTGTGTTTTTTTCTTTTTCTTCTTCTTTCTCCCTGACGCTTGGTCTTTGTTCTATTAGCTCTTTGGTTGTTTTAACTGCGTACTTTTCTAAAGCAGGACGAGGCTGTTTAGCAGAGAGGGAAGGTGTTCAGGTCTTCCCCGTGCCCTTATCCTGTTTATATCTTAAATATTAATCCAAACTATAAAAATAACAATTGGTGCATGGTGCACCCATACATGTTCAAAATGGACCTTAAAGGGACATTTGTCAAGTATTTAACACTCTTATCAACATGGGAGTGGGCAAATATGCTGCTTTATGCAAATGTATGTATATATTTATTACTGGAAATCAATTAAAAACACAAAACAATGACAAATATTGTCCAGAAGGGACGCTCTCTCTCTCTCTCTCTCTCTCGCTCTGAAATTACCTGTGATTAGATTTTTTATAGCCTGAAAACAGAGCCATGAGGAGGTGTAGAAGTCTAGCTATCTCGCAGAACACTTGAAATACAATATGCTGAAAGATTATTATGGACATTTTTGCCAAATGATGCCACAAACGTTCTGCCTACTGAAGCTCTAAGCAAATACTGACATTGATGAACAGTGCAGCCTCTTGGGGGCACTAGCAGAGCTTTAAACAGGACTGGGACTCTGATGGCTGATATCCCTGCTCTGGTTTGGCGATCACTGAGCGTTGAGGAGAGAGATAAATGCCAATATGATAGATAGATAGATAGATAGATAGATAGATAGTAACTTTATTGATCCCGAGGGAAATTCAAGTTTCCAGCATCACAGCTCCATAGTGCAAAACATGTTAGTAAAAAGGCACAAGTTAGTAGTACAAAGTACAAAGTATAAAAAATATACCAGATATAAAAATACCAGGAGATGAAGAAAACTGTAAAAAAAAAAATGAATATAGTGCAGGGTAACAACTGAGATACAGGACTATTAAAAATGTGAATATATAGTGCAAAAAGTGATATAGTGCTGGATAATAAAATATAGGAGATATAGAGACCAGGGGATTAAGAAATGTCAAATATGGAATATAATGTGGAATAAGAAATGAGGTAGAGAGGTTTTTTTTATAAAATAGACTAAAGTGCAGAATAAAGCAGTTCATTGTTTGTAGAATACAGTAAAAAAAAAACAGTCTATAAAGGTGCAGAGTAGAGCTGTTTGTGGTGTGAAGAATTAAAATGTCTATTAAAGTGCACTGTGTGCATTATCTGTCCTGCAGACTGTCCTCCTTTGTCCCCCTGAGAGGTGTGGTGTTGTCGGGGGGACAAAGGATATAAAGATATTCGGCAGAATGATGGTACGATCCCCCTTAGCTGAGGTTTGGTTTGTGTAACTTTCTCATGAGGATGAACACGGTGTAAAGCTGCTATACCACTGTGGAATCTTCCACCTTATGTATTATGGAGGAATGTTGTTATATCTCCCAACAGAGCTCAGAATGTTCCAGTAGCATGAAGCCTCTATAAGGATTCCTGCAGCCTCTGCTTGGGCCAACGCCCTCCCTCTTGTTAGTTTTCTGTCCGCAGCCTGTTTGTACGTGCTTTGTTTTGGGATTTCAGCCACAAGTTGTAAAGTTGAAGGAGTGCCAGGGAGGTGGAGGGACAATTTGCCAACACAACACATTTATATTTCTTGTTTGCCTCAAACTCGGAAGAGAAAAAAAGTTACGCAAGCTGTGAAATTACATGTTTTGTACATCAGAGAAACTTTAAAAAGGTCCGTAGCGTCACATGTTTCCCATGATGTTGGGGGGTGTGTCCTTTTAGATGCACATTTCAAACAGTTTTCCTTTGGATTTCAGTTGTTTGTTTTATGAGCTTGTGTATTTGTGAGGAGGAACCAGGCCTTGAACGGGTTCCTGTGCACAGTCTTGACACGTAACACATTCCTCCTCGACAGCAGCTCCTCTCTCTGATCCACGGGGGAATATTAATGGTTCGCCATGCGTCATTCTACTTAACAGTAAATGAAGACTTGAAGTACAAACTAACTGCAGTTAGTTTTTCGTTCTGCGTGCTGACTGCTGCTCCACCCTCTTGTCCTCGAAAGCCCTTAACACAGCGATGACTCACTTCCTTTGCTTGTTGAAATCTCTCTTTCACAGAGTCTCAGATCCTCATGAAGCCACGTGATGATGAAACAGAGATCACATAGACATATCGCAAATTAAACTGGATTCTTTCACTCGTGGCACCTACTTTGAACAAAGTGGAAAAAGCACTAAATGTCAAATGTGATGCAGGTTCTGCAGCAGAGCCATCAAACATTTATTTTTCTTTACTAACTATAATGTAGGCTTAATGTAGCCTATATATATGCACTGTGCATCTAATCACACTCTCAATACTGAAAGTCCAACTGAAATCAAATTCCGTGTATGCTACAGCACATTATCTGCTCTGTAGATCACATCCTGTGTTCTCCTTTGAGAGAATAAACAGAAACTGAAACGTATATTTTAGGTTTTGGTTTCAAAATGATACCCCTATATTTTTCAATTCACTTGTCAGAAATGTGCCGAACAAAGAAATACACATAAATGAGTTCCAGTGAACTGCTCTGTTCATCATCAGGTCATTGAGGCATGATGAGAAACACTTGTGATGTCTGGAAACAGACGTTGCTGTTGAGTTTTTCAAATGCCCTGACTATAGTTTGGAGCTCAGTTTTTTTTTTGGTAAACTCCTACTTTAACGTGTCAATGAGCTTTTTTGTGCTCGCAGCCAGAAGAGTTTTAGCAACTGGTGTATTAAAGGTCCAATATTGTGCTCCTTTTCAGGTTCATACTTGTATTTTGTGATTCTACTAGAACATGTTTACATGCTGTTATGTTCAAAAAAAACTTTATTTTCCTCATACTGTCGGCCTGAATATACCTGTATTTACCCTCTGTCCGAAACGCTCCGTTTTAGCGCATTTCAACGGAATTGCGACGAAATTGCAACAGAATTGCGCTGCTATAGGCAACAGCTTGGGTCCATGTGTACTTCCTGTCAGCTGATGATATTCACATACACTGCGAGCAGGAATAAACTGGGACACATTTAGAATATTTACGTTTAAATCGGTGTAAAGGGTCTAAATATTGTATATTTGTGACATCACAAATGGACAGAAATCCTGCTTGTTTCAAATGCAGAGTTTCTGAATACAGGTTGTGTGTATTTCCCTGTGGATTGAGCGTTTCGATACTTTCACAGTATTTATATAGGACTTAAGCCTGCTTTATAATAAAAAAAAATGAAAATCTCACTTTTTTATAATATGGGACCTTTAAATGTTTAGTTCTCAGTTGATGAATAGTTCCCTCTACAGACAGAAGCTGAGCTCCGATCTGTTGTCACTCTGCTTCAGTATCAGCGTCCTCCAGGTCAATAATAAACCCGATCACAGCTCATGTGCACACTGAGCACAGAGCTCTGTGTGCGTGTGTTTTAGATGCTGGTAGATTTCCATTCAGCTGATAGAAGTGTGTGTGTCTCTGTGTTTTTAGATGCTGGTAGATTTCCATTCAGCTGATGGGAGGATCCCTGAGGTAAACATTCCAAGCATACATATAAAACAGTAGATATGACATGTGGTGCCCTCAAATGGGGTGGTGTTTACCGGGTTTACGAGATGAGTCCATATAAAAGCTCTGAGTTCACGAGTTGTGACGTGTTTGTTGACGTTGTCAGAAATGGCGGCGCCGATGGAAGTTCATTTTTCGGTGCATAATAATTTAATATATTGTAATTTTAGTCGTATATTGTTTTTCTTCATAATTTTATAATAGGCCTATGTCTTGATATTCCCAACGGCCTCCTCTGTCATTATACCTTTGTATTCACTGCTTTATGTTACCCGCTTGCTAGCTTGCTAAATTGTTAAGACGCCGACAGTAACATTAATATTGCCGTTAATTAGCAGCGGTGTTCTTCGCGACTTAACCACTTGAACACCAAGCACATCATGTACACGACTTCCCATGTTGTAAACACAAACTCACGAGGTTCATTCGAGGGCACAAATGTTCTAATGACTTGTCATTCAAGGGTGGAACCATATGGCGGCCATCTTACTTGGGTCCAGTTTTAAACTTATTGTAATTGGAACCTTATGGTGAAAGAGGCTTATGTTGTCCTTATAATCCTTGTACTTTTCTTACCAATACTCCAATAATGTTTTTTATATTCAAAGTAATGAGTGTAAGACAACTGTGTCTACAATCAATGAACCAAAAAAGATTTTAATAGAATTTTGATTATTATAGTTCCGAGAGAACAAAGCATGCTTTCAATCATGATCAAGATAATCTCTAATAATTTTGCATTTAAATTGCAGACAACGATTTTATTTTTTAAATTCTGCCTGAACTTAAAGGTCCCATATTATGCTCATTTTCAGGATCATACTTGTATTTTGTGTTTTTACTAGAACATGTTTACATGCTATAATGGTCAAAAAAACCTTTATTTTCCTAATACTGTCAGCCTGAATATGCCTGTATTTACCCTCTGTCTGAAACGCTCCGTTTTAGCGCATTTTGACGGAATTGCAACAGAATTGCGTTGCTAGGCAACAGTTTGGGTCCATGTTCACTTCCTGTCAGCTGATGACATTCACATACACTGCAACCAGGAATAAACTGGGACACATTTAGAATGTTTATGTTTAAATCTGTGTCAAGGGTCTAAATATTGTATATTTGTGACATCACGAATGGGCAGAAATCCTGACAGCTTGTTTCAAATGCAGAGTTTCTGAATACGGGCTGTGTGTATTTCCTTGTGGATTGAGTGTTTCGATACTTTCACAGTATTTATATAGGACTTAAGCCTGCTTTATAATAAAAAAACATGAAATCTAACTTTTTATAATATGGGACCTTTAGACTTGCTGTAATTGGAACCTATGGTGAAAGAGGCTGTTTGCAGTTTTTTCTTTTCGTTTTTTTGTAGGTGGTCCTCCTTAATGTGGCCCGGGACACATTCGCATACACACTGCTAAAGAATGTGGCCATATGCGACCCAGACCACCTCTGAATGTGGTCTGAAAGATCCAATCTCAATGTGTCTTGAATGCGTTCACACCTTAGAACTGTCCACTTGTGATCAGATCACTCAAGACACATGTTGCGGTTATGTGCTGGCACTGTAACCACTTATCTACGAAGACGCTCCCTATTTGTGCTCTTCTAACGTCTAGGAATGACTTGGCTCAGGCTCCGCTGGGATAATGAACTTCCGTGCACCAATTAAAGCAGAGCTTCTAATGTTTCAATTAAAATGTGACGACAGTTGTGTTAAGGTTTACTTGTTTGCAGGACGCTGCCAAGCAAATCTGATCAAACTTGTTTTCTCAAACCAAACTTTGATCATTGCATATTAATCGCCAAATATTTCATGTTATAGAGAAACACAGGAGACTTGAAACCAGGTTTTCAGGGGCTTTAGACATTATTTTATGCACTTTAATGTATGTGGCCTCAAGAGGAAAAAAGGGATTCATCGAAACCTTAAAAAAAAAAAAAAGAAAAAAGAAAAACATACCCTCTGCCGAAACCCGTCTGTTGTCTGAAGGCTCATTGCAGATTTTCTCACAAATTAATAACCACCATTATTTTGTCAAAAAGCCTTTATTGGAACTAAAAAACAAGAAAAATACAAGAAAAAGAAAACTTTATACATTCATATATATTTGATATATTTGCCGCTTCATACTGCATCTCACTGAGGCAGGACTGTGTTTTTCCAATCACAATGGTTACATCATGTAATGCAAACCCCCTGTTAAGGTTCTGTGTAGAGAACTAAGCACTGCAACCCATTCATGAGACACCCTCTACACATCTTAGCAGAAAACTTAAGAGTTCATAAGCGATCTGAAAAGGAGAATCCTTTGGCATTAGCACTGTCAGAGAACTTGTTTCCAAGAACGACTGGCAGCTGTTCTGCACCCCACCTCACTACAGAAACACAAACAGGACGACATTAAAAAGCTCACTTTCCCTTCTTCACATCTCACATCCACTGACACACAAAACTGAAAATGACCGAGAAACGGATGATTCTAGGAATGCTCCATCTTAAGGGTCATTGCGGATTATCATGTAGCATTTATTTCTATCAAGAGTGAACATGAAGGTCTTTTAACACCAAGATGGCTGAGGCAGGCAGCTGATTGGTTGGTAGCTTTTGATTACTTTCAGGGTTGCTGGAATTATTAAGCGACAAGTCCGCAAGTAACACTTCCCACTGCCGCAGTCTAAAACCTGACCTGTAAAAGAAATGTAATACACACTTTTTCTTTCTGGGCTTTAGCAGTAAGACGTGTAGTTACTAGTAGACATTTTTCACATTTAAAAGGAGAACAAAAAAAGACCAAAATACAAAAAATGTTCCAACAGAAGAACTGGATATAAATGACAAAAGTGGAAAAAAACTTAACTTGTTTATAGATATGATACAATTTTATATATACACATACATATCACATGGAACTCTGTGTACAGCAGCAGAGGTGCTTTGCTTTTTAGGGTGAAACCATCCAACAACACTGGTCTCAAAAGGCTTTGGGGCAGGGGGGGGGGGCACACACTGAAGTTAATTCAAGTATATTGATGACATTTATGTCGCCAGTCCAAGACATTTTTTTGGGCTGCATCATGTTGGAGGTCAGGGTTGGACAAATTGTTGGTTTTCAATTTCACTGAAGCTCTGATGACAGATGATAGTTTGGTAGTGCATTTTAGGGGCCATTTAAGGAGGGTTTCAAAAAGGTACCCTTTGGAGTTTTCGTGTAAACAAAGTTATGTTTACATTCAGTGTTTGTCACCACAACACATTGTGTGTGTGTGTGTGTATACCTGTTGAATGCATTCCTTCCTCATAAATCCTTTGCAAAGGTGATTTTAGACATTTTGGAGCCTGTATTGTTTTACATCCGCTACCGATCTTATTCCTTATGCCTTTGGTGGTACATTACTGGGCTTCTTGGTGCATTATTACCACCACCAACAATCAAATCAGTGAAACAGTGTGAAAGCCATTAGCAGGAATCTGTCACCCTGCTGGGTTGCTTGTGTACGCAATAGAAAACAAAACGGTGACCTACTCATAAAACTTTACTCCATAGTGCTAATACTGGTCAAAAAACTATTTGCAATGATGTAAAGCCGTGCTGTCACAGTCATAGAGTAAATCCAAATGAATGAAGACATCCTTAGTCAGGGTTCTAAGGTACTTCCCTGGTAAACCAAATCAGATACATGGTGTAAAGTATCCCCTCCGACCGATACAGGATTTTTGAGGCCACTACAGATATTGATATTTGAGAGTTTAAAAAAAAAAAAAATCCAATAATGAAATATCAGTTCCCATAAATTTGTTTTTGTAAAAATTGCAATCCAAGAAACATTTTGCAGTTGAAAAATTGAATTCACTACTCTCTGGGTGGACTAAATGGTGACAAAAAAATATCTTTGGCATTTATGTACTTCAATGTCTCGTCATTTACCGGCCGACATATACGCCGATACCGACATATCTGCAATGACCTAATATCTGCCTGGATGATTTATCACTGTAAAGATACTATACGTCCACAATATCAGTAGTTCACAGATCTGAGTATTGGCCTTAAAAAAAACCTGCATCTGTTAAACATCCCAACCTGTCTCTTCCCTTTAGCTCACCCACTTCCAAACCTGACATTAAGAGTAAACACCGCTGCAAAGATCCTCACAAGGTTGGAAGAAAAGAAAAAAGAGTTTACTGAACCTGGTGGAGAGCTGGAGCTGAAGAGGAGGAGCTGAACACTTACAGGTACACCTCACCAATATGATGGAGGGGGATAGGAGGCCTCCGAAATAACTCGCCCCTTACAGGCATGGGTGGTGCACTGGCCCCCAACACAATTATATTGACTTAAGTACTTGCAAAAATAAATATGTAGAAAACAACACAATATTCTTCTGTGAGTGGATGTGGTGGGGGGGGG
>CAKAKR010065316.1:19327-53494 GCA_916700685.1 Adelosebastes latens
CTCTGAAACGAGGACGTGGCTCTGGGGTTTCAGGAAAACGTAACCTTTTTCCTCCTCTCCTGATTGCTTTTGTTTGTTCAACAAAGTTCTATGAAAAACTGTTTATTTTTTCAGAAAATAATTCATTGGTTTTCCAGCATGCTGCTGCTGCTGCTGCGGCAGGGGCAGTTGTGTCAGTTGGTGCTGTGGTGGGTGGATGGGTGGATGGGTGGGTGGGTGATTAGATGACTTTGTAGGTCAGGTAGTCACAGAGCAGCGTAGGGATGGTCAGGGACTCCACCTGCTGGGTGGTCATCACCCGGCGGAGGGACATCCTACACATGTGCTGCAGAGTGGGAACGCTACGAGGACACTCCCAGAAGTGTACACTACCATCACGAGTACTAGAACAAAACAAACAAAACAAAAAGCACAGTGAGTTTCTAAACTAAAGATAGCCAAGACTGCATACATCCTGCACATGATGACAGCAAGCTGAGATGAAACATGGAGAACTGGTTTCCTTGGGTTCCTCTATCATAAGGCAGAAGTCAATAAGGTGCGACAGAGGTAATATGATCTGTATGTTCAGGATTGGTGGGTGTTTGTACGTGTAATAGAGCCTTACCCAGCAGCAAGGACACTTCCTTCAGCGGAGAAGGCACAGCAGAGGCCATTAGAGAGAGAGGCGATGGCCTGAGGAGCCCTTTCCTCGATGCTCCAGAAACGAACCAGCCTGAGCAGAGACGGGAAAAAAACACTGCTGTCAGAATCCACACTGCATGCAGGAAACTTTGTATTTGTACCACAAGCCACCTTGCTGCTACGTTAGCATCACGGTAGCCGTTTGGCTAGAAAGACACGACAACTAACCATTACATCATGATTATATGAACATGTGTCATCACATTGACACATGTTCTATTACACAGACCGGTGACGGTTATGGAAAGTTACATCTCCTCTCTCGTATACAATTCCCGAGCCACCAGCTCTGCAACTACTTCACTCAGAGCAGCTGTCAATCATATCACACATCACATCAGAACTAATTTGATGCTATACCCCGGGGCTTTATGAACCTGCTACTTAAACATACAGAGATGAGAGGAATAAAGAAGAGACTGGAGGGAAATAACAGAACTGGAGTTCCTGATGAGATGTGAGTGAGTTTACAGTCAGAGACTGAGCTGAACACAAACACACACAAACACTCCAACAGATGGTTGGTGTGTACGTTGGTAGCTAGTTCACAGCCAACGTCTGTACAGTTGGTACATTGTCCGTTTGGGGTGAATAAACACAGACTGTAATAGTCCAGAGGTCATTTTAATTCACACAAATGATGTGAACATTTTCTTCGCTTTCTGTCTGCAAACAACTTGAGAGTTTTCCCCTGGAGGTGGTGCTAGAACGTGGCCATATAGGGTCATTCAAATCAAAAGGGATTATTACTTGGATGGCATGAATGTGATCAGCAAAGTTATTGCCAATCTGCCCTTTAGATTATGAGATTTCTAGAGATGAAAACTGACATTTTGAGATTATAAATTAAATTTGTAAAACATTGGAAGATCTTAGGACTCTTAGTTTACTAAATTGTATGGCAATCTGGCAAGTTGTTGATATAGCTTTCTATGGATGGAGCAAAAAAAAAAGTCACATATAGTTTTCTATTAATTAGCATCTGTTGAATACTTGTATTTTCTAACTTTACGGTACCTAAAATAATCACACTGCTGGTCAAAACATTATGACTTCTCCCTGAAATATTTAGAGTCTTCAGTGGGAGGGGGCTGAGTTGGTTTGTTTTTTTCCACAACCGCCATTTTGCGGCGCTTCCTCCTGCCTCTCTTCTCAACATATTTCCTGCCAACAATTCAGCACTCGGCCAGCCAGCGATCAGAGTGATTAATAGCTACCTTGTGACAGTCATGTGACCCCGGCCAAACAGACCAGTATACAGTAGCTCTGTGCTCCCAAGTCCTCTTTAAGACTCATAACTCCCCAAGCAAGACTTAAAAACAAACCGCAGCCAACAGTGAAGCTTTTTCTGCTGCACTATGCTGTTTATATATCAGCCCATGTGCACTGCTTTAGTGTACCAACATCCACTCGAGAGGCACACAGCTGAACGTGCGGGTTCGTCAAGGCTCGTACTGAAATCACTTCTCGTTCAGAAGTTGAACACGTCGAAATATGTGTTGCAAACAGTGCACTTGTTTATCTACTGCTGAAACATTCATGCTGATATAGCTAACCTCCTAGAACAGACAGCAGGACACACAACATCCCAGGACAGTGAAAAAGATAGATATTTTATGTGATAATGGTTTTTCAGGGTTTATGCTCAAGACAACATGTTAATCATTTTCATTTTAAAAGATCCCCCATTCAAAGAGAAAAGATCAGTTCCTCTTAAAGCAATGAAAACCCAGAGACCCCCACCACTAAACCGAGTAAAAACACAATAAGTGGAGTTAAGAAATGGCATATAACCAGTTTAAGGAATATTAGTTTATCATTCAGTGTCGTACCTGTCATCAGTAATGCTGGCAATGTGGCGGCCATCAGGGCAGAAGCTCACAGAGCGAACCCAGCGGTCATTTGCCCCTCCAGCAAAAATGGGTGATGGAGGAGGGAAGAGATGGCTGGAGAAAGATGAAAAGTAGGAGCTTAATAACAGCATCAGTATTCACTGTTTTAAAATGGTGAGGCTGTCCAACCATTTACAAATAAGACAGTTTATAACTTGTGACTTGAGAAATTAATTTATTCTCTTGAAAATAGTTGCAATAATACACAGTTTGGGTCAATTCAGTACACTCAGGGGTTTTACAAATACAGCCTTATGTGGTCTAGTGTGACCAGTAGCTAATGTTAGCCAAGATATAAATAGATATTGCTGTGTTTTAGCATTCACCATGATCCTGTAATTACCACTTGTGACCACTGTTAGACAAACTTCATCCACTGAGGAAAACCCTGAGGTATGAAAGCTCCAGAAAAAGTTAGTAGGTGGACCTTAAGTTCCCCCAAAATACAATACTTGTATTGTAGTCATTGGCAAACGGAAATATTCCGGTGGACGGACGGTTTACCGATCCCAAATTGGGGAAATTCTTTCTTACCCAAGTTCCAGCAGGACGGTGCCCTTGTGGTGGTCCCACACGATGACCCGGGTGTCATAAGAGGCGGTGGCCAACAGCGCCCCGTCTGGTGAAAACTCACAAGACACCACATCATTGTGGTGCCCCTCCAGCTTCCGGATCAAGGTGTACTTATCCATGTTCCATAGGAACACCTGCAATGTGAAGAGAGGACTGTTATAGCCCATGGAATGATTTGGACGGAGTATAGATGTGCTATTTAGTTTTTAAAACTTATTACTATATGCACTTAAAGAATTTAGGAATTAAATTAAGCAACAGGAATTAAAACAGAATTAAACAGTATTATACTCAAGTTATGCTCAGTGTCATATTGTTATGCTTTGTAACCTTTAACCAGACCAAACAAACAAAGAGCACATGCTACACAAGCAGCAAGGCTGTGTCAAAATGCAATCACTACTCCTACATTGACAATTATAGCTAACATCTTTATATAATAGTATTAAAATACAACATCAGAATTTGAATGTATACATCTTTTAATACATTATTAAATGTACGAAATAAATACTTCTATTATGTTAGCAAAAAAAGGTCTACACAAAAAAAAAGAGAAAATGAAACAAGTAGTAACTTAAGGTAACCTAAAGTTACTCCACTGGTTTCCCCTTTCAGAGTTTTAGTTCACTGTGTTTACAATAGGCTCGCACCTCCGGCAGAAGCCTGCGGAGAGACAGATACTGCAAGAGAAAAGAATATTTTATGGCCAAAAGGTTGATACCTCTGGCACAATACACATATGCTCTCACACACACACAAACACTTTACACACACATACACACTGGTAGAAAAGTAATCATCTGTGGCAGCCTTTTGCTTTTTAACAGTCAGCCATGGTCAGAATATTTCGTATTAATATCTTTGCTCCAGTTATACAACTTCTGCACCTTGTCACTCTATTATTGTTAAAAAATGAAAATGCTTCAAAGTGCTGCAAAAACTACTTGAAAACAAATGCAGTTAATGATCTACATAAAAACAGTCACATGCAGACTAATGGTTCAGTTTCTTGAGCTGTTTGGTTTTCCTGCTCTCTGTACTAGCTACTTTCCTCAGTTTATAGTGTCCCAATTTAAGTTAAAAAACATTAGCATCATTTTCTCTGTTGGATTCTTAAGCTGTGTATTTCATCACAAAGTGTGCTGATGGAAAAATGCGGATGAAATGCAGTGTAATTCATCGCTGTTCCACTGTTGCTGCCAACAGCAGAAACACTCAAATGCTTTTTTAGAAAAGCAGAAAAAGCCACAGAAGAACTGCAGATGGAAAAATTGCCACATAAGTGGGCAATTTGTTGACTGCCTTAAGGCAACAGCTGACATTTGTAGGATACAAGTGCTCTGCAAAAGGCACAAGAAATATTTCTATTGGAAATCTAAATTAGTCTGAAACCTGCACAATAATTCCATTACATAAGGGGTTGATGTAACATCTGCAAAGCATTAGAGGCTGCTGGCTAACATGGACAGTAAAGGGAGGGAGCAGGCTGTTGTTGTTAAGGCCCTGACACACCAAGCCGACGCTCGGCCGTCGGCCAGTTTTGGGCCTCGGGTGAGCGTCTGTCAACCTAGTTTTTGAGGTGTGTCCTGCACTGTTTTATGGTCGATTCAGCATGTGGAATCGGCGGCGCAGCTGATTCAGCTTAAACAAATCAGCGCACAAAAAGAGAAACGGAAGTGAGGAAAGCAAGCGGACGAGTAAAGTCAAGCTCTTCTCAATTTTTCATTCTCATCTCATCTGACCATTCCAACACACATCAACTTGGCCACCTGGAATGAAGCTATGAGAGTGGTGTGAAAATGCTCAGCAAATGCTGCTTTATTTCATGTAGGTATCATAACAACGGCTTGTATATATATCCGCAGTCCTCGGTCTTCCGGTTTACCTTTTTGAATGACGAATACAGACTACCGCAGTCTTTGCCAGGTGTGTTTGAGTGCAACTTTTTGGCCAAGACACAGGCAACGTGAAACAATGCAATGGTCGGCCTTCATCGCCGCTAGTTCTTTGATGTCGGCTTGGTGTGTCTGGGCCTTTAAACTGTTGTTGTTGGCTGAATTATTTTCTATGACTTTCCATTAAAATGCTACACTGTATGCTACTAGGGAAACATTTATACTGACAGTAACAGAAATCCTAGTAACAAAAGAGAAGCTAGCTTGTGCAGAAAGTGGACGGAGCTATTTAAAGATGGGGGGTGGGGTGGGGGGGTAGTGTGTTTGGGTGATAGGTGGGGGGTGAAGGGGGATAGAGGGAGTATTTAATAACCACTTTAAAAAGGTGCAATGTGTAACATCTGGCCACATGCTCCCATGAAATGGGGGGTAGCATTTCACCTCTACTACTTGGTCCTTCTAAATTTACAGTCATCAGTTATATAAAAAAAGCCAACTACTAACTAACAGCAGGGCAAGAACATGCTAAATTTTCCAACTTCTGAAACTCTGAGAGCTGGTCAAAATAACACTGCTATCTTATAATCTTCAGGTGTGGCGTCGGCCTATGTTGTGTTTACTGTGCCACCAACCGGGGGCTGGCGGGGGCTGTACGCTCCGTGTACATTTTGATAGTTTGTTTATTGGATTAAATCCAGAGTGGCAAAAATGAGAAAACATCCTCCCTGCCAGATGACTCCTTTGCCAGAAGGAAATACAAATCAGTTTTTCTTGTTTCTGCAACTTTGGATTTAATCCAATAAACAAACAAAGCGTACACGGACCCTGTACCTTCAAAGAGACTGACAAGCCCATACGGCAACTCTACTTCTTTGTCCTTCTTTGGAAGCCACAGTGACTCACTATCACGAGTGGTATTACAAGACGGGCCGGGGCTAGCTGGTTAGCATGCTTATTTCAGTAGATATCTCTGCAACACAATACATAGATATCTTTGGCATAAGGTCGACAGTGTAACCTCTTCTGTTGATGACGTTTGTTCATTTTTTTGGAACGTTTTAAACTAAAATTCTGTCCAGATTTTACACATTACACCTTTAATGACAGTTTTAACCTGAAATAAATAAGAGGAACTGCAACAGCAGAGGTAGACAGACACGGAGCAGCACCTACGTACAGATCGGTGCCAGGCTGCCCCTGGCCAGGCCTTTGGGCATTGCGCACTGTGCGTCCCCGGTTTACACCGGCTGCTCAAAATGTCAGCGCGGCGCTCCCTTCAAAACCAATCACACACTGAGCTCTGCCACCACCTGTGACAGGGAGAGCAAGACACACACTGTAGGGACACACAATCTAACAAAACGACCACCATGTCTACTATCACAACCATGTTCAGATTGATCTAGAGCTGCAACATTGTAGATAAGGTGAACTAATGGCGGCCAGTCTATGGAATCAATATCCAGAAACATGTCTGCCGTAAGGGCTGCAGAAACATGGGAATAAAAGAAGGAAATGTTTATCTTATCTGACCTTTGATATTATGCAAGAGGTCAGAATTGTTTTTAAATTGGCAAAAGAGTGTTGTTTTGGAAGTTACTTAAAAAATATTTGTAAGATTCCCCTGCTGTATTGATTTAAAGATTTTGTTTAGTCCCCCCCCAACATAAATACTTTTAGGAGGTATCTGAGTTACATAATGAAACAAGTTTACTTCAGCTATACAACAATAGTGAAAACAGTTGTCTGCTCTGCATGCAAAATTCAGAACACCAAAAGCCTGTTATGTTTTTTTCCCCCACTGCAAACAAAAGCAGAATCTAGATGAGGGTGGCACAACTTATCATGACACCGAGCACAGTTTGTTCTAAGGTGGAAATGGGAGGGCAGGGCAGATGGGAAGTGTTTTGATTTGTAAGTTGATTCAGCATGACTGGTCACAAGCAACTGAACAAAGATTAGCTAGCAATCCCAATCAAAAATAAATAAAAAGGAACTTGTGTACGTACTGCTTTGCCAGCGCCGACTGAGCACAGGATGGAAGAGTCAGGGGAGAAGGCGCTGCAGTACACCCAGTACTGATGCCCCCGCAAAACCTTCACCATGTTACCTACAAGACACAAACAACATTATCTCAGTTGAAGCAGTACGCCATGTCCTTTACTGTCAATGCCACACTGCTGTCACAGACCACACATTATGAGTCACGTTAAGATTTTTCTTTTGGCGTGTCTACCTTTATTTGACACCAGACAGTATAAAGTAGAGGCAGACAGGAAACACGGAGAGAGAGAGAGAGAGAGAGAGAGGAGGTAGGATATGCAACAAAGGTCTCAGTCTGGAATTTAACCAGTGACGCAGAGGCCATGTGGTATGCACATAAATCATTTAGCTATCAGGATGGCCACATAATAAGTCACTTATTTTGATTTATTACATTTCCCACAGATATTATTTGAGCACCATACCCTTCTTGTGGACTGTACTACAAAAGGATAAGGCAGGGCTAATTCTGTGTTTGTCTTTTTGCTAACAATTTCCATGAACCAAAAATTGCATTAGTCTCTCAATACTTTATATAGTTTCATGTTTAAAGAAGCCACAATAATTACCTAAAAACAGCTGGTGACTCATTTTTAGCAAACGTTACTCAAACGAGAGGAAATGGTGCATTTGTTGGGGACTATTTTCAGCAGCGGATTCATTTTCCAATAATGGGATTTGTTGACAATAAACAAAATACAGGTTATCACCAGACTTTGAGTTGAGATAACAATGTTCATTAAACAGTACACCAAGAACTAGCAGCATGTGCAACTGATTCTAACTGACCCATGAAGAAGAAATGTAGGTCACACCACTAATGCTATGTAAAGGGACATCAACCATGCATGGCCCAGGCGCTATGCACATGATCTGTGAATGCTTGCTGGAGAGTGTGTTGTTTTAAGCAACCCTGAAGGGATGTATTTTGTGGTTCATGCAGACCATACAGCAGATCAGGGACTCTCATAAGGTCCGTGTGCAACTGTATTTCCCTATGCATATAAAACAAGAACAAATACGACCAATACACTAAGCGCTAGCTGGGCTATTTTTCACATATACAGGCTGGCCATAGCCCCTGGATATTTCGCCTACTTTTCAAAACTGGCTGGTATTCCCCTGCCAACAGCATGCGCGGAGTAGAACAAACAAAAGGTCACAGAGTTCTGCTTCGGCTTTGAAGTGAAAGAAAAGAAAAGAAAAGAAAAGAAAAGACAGTTGAGCTAAAATGAAAACAGTTCATCCACATACCATCATCTTTGAGGTCCCAAACACGGAGGGTCTTATCTCTGGATGCAGAGACCAGCATGAGACTGCCATCGGGTGCAAAGGTCAAGTCTCGCACTATATCAGTATGGTCCATCAGATTCAGCAACAGTTTTCCTGCAGCAAGCCATTAAATCAAACAGGGGATTAATGAAAAAGTCATCCATAGTTAAGCTCAACTAGTCCTCAGTCGAGTTTGAGAGCTTGTACAATGAACAATGTTTATACGCACAGCAAGAACTACATTCCAGTTCCAATGCAGACCTACAGGCCGTTTGAATATTACATTTTTACTCACATTCGAACGAAAGTTGTAATTTAAAATACAAAGGGACAGCCCTAGTGTACACATGCCATATCTAAACCCTGGCTTTCTTCCAATGGGAAGATTGGGTTTGTTTACTCAAAATACCTACTCATACCTATTTATTTGCACTGTGCCAATGACGACACAATACCAAAAGTAGTGCTGTATATCCTTAAATTGTTTCTTATTAACTTCCTCTTTCTTTTTCTCAAAAGGAAGCAGACCCATAATGTGAAACAACCTTTTTACTACTTTTAGACTGCCCAAACAAGACTCCCTTTGGAGTATGTATCAGCTTTTAGCCTCATGGATTTCAGATAGTGTTGATTCACCTTAGTGCCTCCAAAATCCCACTGCTGTTGTACACATTAACAAGTGACTGCCAAAAATGTGACATCCATTTTCCGTATTTAAATTGAAATACTTGGTCTGATTACCGACTAATGAAGCTGAAAAGGGAAACTAATTCTAATTAACAAAAATGTGTCCTCACCAGTGTAAACATCCCAGATCTT
Source organism: Adelosebastes latens (assembly GCA_916700685.1). Taxonomy (NCBI): domain Eukaryota; kingdom Metazoa; phylum Chordata; class Actinopteri; order Perciformes; family Sebastidae; genus Adelosebastes; species Adelosebastes latens. Next base: position 28,509 of record CAKAKR010065316.1, read on the forward strand.
GATGCGACCATTGTTGAGGCCTGTTGCCAGTAGCAGCTGGTCCTGACCGAACTTGAAGCGGTGCCACTCGATGTTAACACAGCGGCTCTGCTTCTCTGGCACCGAGGAGCCGAAGGCCAAGCCCCAGACGATGTCACCGCAGTCGATGGTGTGTTCGCGAGGCTCGTCGGCCGCTGGGATTACCTGGCCTTCGGCGCTGTTCTGACGAGACAAACGCCGGGGGCTCAAGGCATTGGTGGCCTCCCCGCCATTGCCCATTGAACTACAGCAACAGAGAATGGAGACAGATACAAGAGGAGGTCAACAAGAGACAGTCCAGGTGAGCAGTACAAGTGCTTTTTCCCCCAGCACCGCACAGCGAGGTAATGTTGTTGACCTCAATGACGTGTTGGAGGCGTGTTAGCCATAAACCAAAGGTACTATTCCACTGCCAAGTTTAGTGTTTTTTGCCACTGCAAAAAAAAGCAGCCAACCAGCCACGGCCTGCTGTTTTGGGACAACAAGCACTTGTTCTACAGACAATTTCAAAGTGTGGCTCTGAGAGTCACAAGGCGCTATTGAGTGGAAAAAGAGCCTGTTAAGCAGAAAGGCAGCTGATGATATAAGCCACATGTCCCTGGCACTGAGGAGCACCTCTTTGTGTACGTTCTGCTTTCTGTGTAAGGCGGGATGGGAAACTGAGGGCCAGTAAATGGCTAGATTGTTCTATTAGCAAATAGATCTGCACCAACACTATATGTAGATCCATGTGCCTCATTCACCAAATGAGTGCATTACATCATGACTTGATTTCATGAAATGTAGCTAAAGATTTGGCTGTATTATTGTTTTTTTAACAGCTACTTTTCTTAAACACTGCAGATAAAATAGCACATAGCAATCACATTTTACGGCAAAACATGCATTGGTAACATTCTCCAGCTACTAATGTTTTCTGCTTCTCCCACACTTTGTCCTATCTGGACAAACTGTAAAATATGCACTCCTAAAAGTATGCTTTATCAAAGTATGGCTAAGTCATGTGTGCAAATAATTTGGCCCACTGTCTGCATAGAACAACACGACAAAAGTGCCATAATACCAATGACATCAAGTTCGGCTTCCTGATAATCTCAGAGGAATTTGCCGTTTCACAAAATTCCAGGGATTCGCCTGACTGCAGATAAGCGTACTTGAATTTGAGAACAGTCCATGACAGGATGGCTGGAGTCCTTAATGATGTTACTGGCTTTCTTTTTGCAGGGAGTGTTGTAAATCTGCTGTAGTTGTGGTAATTCCGTGCCAATGATTTTTGGCCACACATATATAGTTTCATAATTAAGATAAAAAAACGGCTTAGTCATTTCCTAAAACAGCTGGAGACTGTAAAGGATTGGTACATTGAGGTCAGTTGTAGTTTTTCTTGCCCGAGAAGTAGCTGAGTTTTTAAATGTATCTGCCAAGTTTGGTTGCTGTGGGTCTGGCAGTTTCTGAGTCCCACACTTCTAGTGTATAATAATAATAATAAAAGAATAATTCCTGCATTCAGGCCTAACCATTACATGGATGACACATAAAATAAGTACTCCACAATAAAATACTATAAACCTAAAAAAGGGCATAACCTAAAGAGGTTTCTCAAACACTGTTTACAATTGAAGGTTTTCAGATGAAAAAAGTCTAAACAACTGAACAAAATCATAAATATGTATGTTAATGTTTTATCAGTCATGGTTGCTACATTAAAGTACTGGTAGTCAATGCACTGCAGTTTTCAAATGATACTTACAAGTCCTTCAGACATTTTGCCAAGGGAATGAGCCTGACAATGCGATGCCCCTGAGACCAAGCGAAGTAGGAACCATTGGGTGCAAAGGCTACCGTCCAAGCCTCGCGCCCAGACTTCTGGTCGAAGGGAGCAACGGGCACCAGGAGTTCACCGATGAACTTTGCCTTACCTGGGGAAAACAACAACAACACTGTTAGGATCACTTATTAACACATTACAGTCTTATTCGAGCCAACCCACAGGAATTCCAATCATCCCAAAGTAACTTATTCACTCTCTGGCTGCAGTGGGCTTGTCACTGCTGCAGGAATCTGATTGGTTAACTGTGCTATCGGCACAAAAACAGCACGTCATAAAATGAAGAAACCGCTTACAAAATAAACTAATAGGGTCCACATTCTTGGGCCATACTTGACCTCTTACAATGCATTGACCTATACTTGCCCTCCTAGGTCAACGCAAGCCCCCCTGAGGGCAAATTTGTGATACTAGGCTATATAAATAAAACTGACTTGTATAGTATAGTCAGATCTGAAAAGTAACCTAACATTTCCCCTGTAAATCTTATCGACTCCGGAAACACAACTAACAGATTGGTAGAGACAATTTCACAACAATTCTTTCAATTCTCAAACACACAAGCAGCACCTTTTTATACATAAGTATAGTTGTCTGCAGATAACAAATTACTTTAACATATTTTCATGACCAAGTGTAAATAAATTAGAATTTTTTTTTTTTTTTTTTTAAATTGCAGTATGGTATTAGTAGAGTTATAGATTCTGACAATAAGGAAACAGAATTAGCTCAAATGTTGAGCTGAAGAATTCAACACATTTCCCTTAACTAACATTACAAAGACCAATAAGACCAAGAAAGTGGATCATATCAGTCCAGCTCTGAGGTCTCTACACTGGCTCCCTGTCTCTCAGAGAATTGATTTCAAAATACTGCTGCTGGTTTACAAAGCACTAAATGGTTTAGGGCCAAAATACATTTCTGATCTTCTGCTATGTTATGAACCATCCAGACCTCTCAGGTCATCTGGATCAGGTCTGCTTAGTGTCCCCAGAGTCAGAACTAAACATGCAGAAGCAGCGTTCAGTTTTTTATGCACCAAATATCTGGAACAAGCTCCCAGAAAACTACAGAACCAACTCCAACTCTGAGTTCTTTCAAATCAAAGCTTAAAACGTTCCTGTTTGCTGCTGCTGCCTTTTATTAAACCAGATAAAGATCTTATACTGCACTATAACTTTTACTCTTGTGTGTTATATTCTATTTTAGCTTCTATCCTATAGCTTTTATTTTGAGCTTGTTTTTATTTTCTAATCTTTAATGTTTTTATAACTGTTTTAATTATGTCTTAATGTTCTTTTGTTTCAAATATTTTTATTAGGAAGCATGTGCATGTCAGTGATACAGACCTCTGTGGGGTGTGTATCATGCCTCATTTTTGATATATATCAACAAAAACAGACAATACTAGGAACTAAGGGCAAACAAATGGAGACAAGCAAATACAAAGAACATAAGTAGTTAAAGGAAAAAAACAAAAAAACAAAAACAAAACAAAACAAACAAAATGAATAAAACACAGACAACACCCTAAGGCACACAAATCAGGGATACATTGTCTTAATGTTAATTTGCATTCAGTCGCAATGTTCTTGAATGTTTATGTAAAGCACTTTGAATTGCCCTGTTGCTGAAATGTGCTACACAAATAAAGCTGCCTTGCCTACACGAGACACGTTACACGGCCATGTGTATCTATCATGTGGGCACGTAACCCCCGTCTCTCTGTGGTGTGTGTGTGTGTGTGTGTGTGAGGGAACATTATGAATCAGTCACTAGGAGCGTGGGGGAGGGAACAAGAGACTGATCCATGGTGGTTCAACCAGAGAGAAGAGCATCCATTTTTTAAACATTAACCTATTTTATTTTGAACACAACACACGTGTTCATCAAAGCCTATGACCTCAGCTGACTCTTCCTACACATCACATCACTCTGTTAATTACTTAGCTATAGTTTCTCCTCTGTGTTATTTATTAGTATGATTTTGGTTTCTGAAAGGCGCTATATAAGTCTAATTTATTATTATTATTATTAATGCATTTATGGTTACCTGAGACGGTGCATAACGTTACACTTTAACCAGACAGTCATGAAGTGAGCTAGCAGCTATCTATACACCGTGAAGCTACCGTTAGCTGTAATGCTAATGCTAATGCTAAACAGAGACAAACACTAGAGCTACACGCAGAGACACAAGACCTTTGTACACAACATGAACTCATTTGTCATTTCTTACTCACCTATATCATTTTCGTTTACAGGGTCTGGGAAGCTTGCCATCTAAATAAGGGCACAGACTTGAGAGAAAGCCAGGCAGGAACTGATAAAGAGAAGATATTAAAGAGGAAAACGAGTAAAATGGAGCGGCTTCTTCTTCTTCTTCTTCTTCTCCTCTAACGATGTCTGTCTGTCAGAGTCTGCACCAACACCAACACCAACGAAGAAGAACACACAGTCAACGTCTTCTCTTCCGTTTGCTTCCTCGACAGATACCGCTTAATTTTACGGTTTAAATCTCTTATTATGCTAGAACTGTTTAACACGTAATTATAGCACTCGCTTCCGTCGACTTCGATAGGATTCCTGCTGGTACACAATGGCTTCTGACTGGATGTTACCGAGCTATTTCCATATATAAAGGAGGAGTGACATGGGAGGGACGTCCTTACACGTCAGCACAGTTGCCATGGTAATACTATTAACGCCCACATCCATGTTAACGCCTCCCCTTGGTTGTCTAAAAGGGAACCAGTAAATTGGAGGAATCTCTCGCGAGATGTTAGACATTAGGCATTAAGTTAAGGTTAGGATAGATAGGTCGTCGGGCAGTGAGTATCGCGAGAGTTTTTGCAGCTCTCAGATCAGATTTCCGTAATTTACGGGTTACCTTCTAGACACGACCATTTTTATTCTCTTCTTAGAATAGATAGATAGATAACTAAGCTAGATAGATAATAACTTTATTGATCCCGAGGGAAATTCAAGTTTCCAGCATCGAAGTTCCATAGTACAAAACATGTTAGTAAAAAGGCAGTAAAAAAGTTAGTAGTGCAAAGTACAAAGTACAAAAAAAAATATACCAGATATAACAATACAAGGAGATAAAGACAACTGTTAAAACTGAATATAGTGCAGGGTAACACCTGTGATACACGACTATTAAAAAAGTGAATATAGCGCATTATTATCTTCTCTTTATATATATCCATGTTCTTCTTCCTTTGGCAACAAACAACAAAATTGCACATTGCCGCCACCAACTGGTAGGCCTGTAAAGTATTTTTTATTTTCTGAAGCATTTATAATAATAATAATATATAATAAACTTTATTTATATAGCACTTTTCTAAACAAGGTTACAAAGTGCTTTTCAGAAAAAACAACAAAAAAAACAATAAATATGAAAAGAATAAAATACAATCAACAGGGATCATAAAAACAAGAAACATCTGGGGGTAAAATACAATTTAGAAAGCAGAATAAAATGGCCTGAGAAGGGATGATAGAAGCCAGCGTCATATTAATCACTCAAAAACGCTTTCCTATAAAAGAGAGTTTTTAGAAAGGACTTAAAAGATGGTAATGAAGCTGCGAGTCTGATTTCAATAGGCAGAGTGTTACATAGTCTGGGGGCTCTAACTGCAAAGGCCCGGTCACCTTTAGTCACAAGCCGAGATCGTGTATGTGTAGTCTATGTAGTAAATTAGTACATCATATTATACAATCTTCTTGGCTGGACTGCAAGAGTGGGCAGATTCAAAGGTCTGGACCCAGGATACGGATTTTAAAGATTAAAAATAATGGTGTATCAGTCGAAAATGTATTTGTTTAACACATAGCCTAACATAATTAAACATTTTTGATATGGATCTGATATATTTAGTTATTAAGCTGTGACCGAGATATGCACTGAATGGTATATTTTAACTAGTCTAAAACATAACAGTAACAGTAGGTTTACATTTGAAACTGGAAATGTCACTGGAAATTAAATTAGCATAAAAAAAAATGCATTTCACTATAAAAATACCTTCTATAGGGAATGGAATCGCAGAGCTTTCTGGGACGGCGCTGCCATTGTTGGAGGATAGCAGCTGTCATTATCTGTCACTCTCTATGTACTTATGCATATGCAAAATTGCTGTTTTTGCTGTAATTTTACCTGAAATGTTCTATTATTTTACAGATTAAAAAAAAACATTAACTGTTCAAATCAATAACAGAATGAAAACAGTGAAATTGTGAAAACAGCATCCTTTAGTTTTACATATCTCCAGAATTAAATGAATGTTCTTGCTTAGTTACTTTGGTTAACGTTACAGTCCACAGACTACACTAGCTGTTTTTATTGTCTGCCTGCATGTCAGGTTGCAAACAACAACAAAACAACATTTTACTTTTTCATATCTACACCCTAAATGGGCAAAATATCCTGGGAGATACAAACTGTAAAATAAATAAATAAATGGAAATTGGGTTTTTCAAACCTTGAAGAGATATAAAGTAACAATGACTTAATTGTCTTAACTATTTCTCTGGATGATTGACTCAAATGTTGTTATGTTATAATTTATGATATTTGTACCAACAAAAAGTGAAAAAAAGTTGTACTTTATAGAAAAAGCTTTAATGATCATGTTAATGTATTTACAAATATAACTCACAAAACAAATCAGACAACGTAATTATATCAAGGACTAAGAAATGTCCTTGCGTACTAGAAAACTTCTGTGCAAAGCGAAATAAAAACACAGCGATCACCAACAACCGTTACACAACCGTGGGGAGAAACAAACATGTCTAATCTTCACCTTCTTCAGAGACAAAGTAGCTGAGCCAGAAGTGAAGAGTTCCTTTAAAATAATTTCAAATTTAACAATGTTTTCTTCCTGTTTGGCAGTCCCATGACTAATAACAACATGTAGAGACGAGCTCCATATAAAAGGGTTGGACAGGGTCTATAGCCCAGGATGTGGTCTCTGCTCTGTGGATATGGCATATACATTCTTACAAGATCATATACACCGTAAACAATTCAATGCTGCTAAATGGCTCCACTTCAGTTCATGTACATTGAAGCACTGAGCAAATCAGAATGTGGGTATGCATACTGTAAAGATCATCTTACACTTTTCATACATTCCAGCACCAACCTGACTCATTTATATGGAGTCTGGAGTCTGTCCATGGAAAAAAAACCTTTACAGTGTTTTATTACAATCAATTTAATAAATTGATTTTGAGTTATTTAATTAGCATTTGAACTGTGCATTATAAAACTAAAACTAAAAATGATCAGATGAATTCAAAATGTGTGTCACCTAAAACACACTCACACTGCGTACACAAATTAAAGAAAGGTGTCTTTAAAATAGAGGGATAATGAAATGGACATTGTAAATACTTAAGCATTAAAACAATTAATTGTGAAAATATAATGACAGGGAGACACATCGGTAAAGGAAATAACACATTTAGCTCTAGCTGTGTATAGATCTCAATGGCTTCCTACATTTCCCCCAAAGCCTGTGCAAAGACAACACTCTTGACTCAAACTACAACATGTAGTGTGGCTGTACTAGTGTACGTGGCATCATGTGATCTACAGTATGTTTGATCAGTTCAACAGAATAATAACAACTTCACACCCAGATAAACAAAATAAACCCTGAAACATGACGTGCATTGCAAATATCTGTGTGAGCTGCTGCGTTCCTTACAGTTGCCGGTGGATTTTTTCTTTAGTGCTGCATCAAATGTGGAGATCTATGAGATTAAGTATGTTTCTGACCTACACACATGCTGTGTGTTTGGAAGACTAATCGAGCATGGATCTGCAGTGATCAAAGAGAAAAATGAAGATATTAGCGTATTTCCCAAACTGTTGGACTTTAAATGACTTTCTCTGTTATGACTGACAGCTTCGAATGGTACTAAATAGTCCTAATGTTGCCTAAGCATAGGGAAATAACCTATACTCCTATACGGAAGATTTGTGCTTGTATGGTGCGTCAAAAACCTAAATGGAGGAGAATAATTGGGCTGGGTTTCCCTGAGAGGAGAAGACATCAACAAGTTTCCTAAAAGAAGAATCAAACATCAACCCACTTCCACATCACAGCAAAAACATGACACAACTCAGGAAGCCAGCTCATTAAGACACATTCCAATAGACAACAATCCGAGTATCAAAGACCCTGAAACACTGATCTCAGGGTCTTTGATCCTTTTTTCTTTCAGAGTATTATATATTATTATATTATGAAACCATGATATGGGACTATATGCAGCGATACTGTGGATCTGGAAGGGTTTACGTGGCTGGGTGAAAGGTCATGGACTAAAAACATAAGCCAGCCATCTGTTCATGCTTCCTGTGACTCATGACTGACTGGTTGTGTAAGGGTCCGTCATGCAAATCAAAAAAAAAAAGCCAATAAAAGGTCAGTCATTTGTAGATTAATATTGATTACTTGCAGAGTCCTCCTTTAAGGTTCAGTGCGGGACTTTTACATAACGAACATCCGTTACGTTCAAGCCCTTGTCAAACGAGATCACACAATGCTGATTAAGCTTATCACGTCAGGGTAAGCTCTCGGTATTTCTCAGTACACCGGAGTGAGTGAGTTGTGTGTGTGTGTGTGTGTCTGTGGCAACTTTCCCGCGCTGGCACCCTGGTGATGCATTTTACATAAACCACAGCTAAAAGTATGGCAGAAACCATGGTGGAAAATCCTAAGAAGCCTCCAAGAAATGTTTCTGGAGTGGATGCTCCAGATAAAAAAAAAAGAAACTCTGCGTTCAGAGGAAGAGATTAAAGTAAAAAAAAGAAAGCGATTGATGGCGAGGACACTGGTGACCGGGGGAGATGCAGCGAGCTCACCTGCAGACCTACATCTTAAGCAGTGTCGACAGTATTTGAGTAAGAGGGGGGAGATAAAAGTTACGCACTCCTGCTTTAAGGAAACACTGCTCTGCCCTATATATATATATATATATATACCTGAACCTGATGACCTTTCAACCCAGCTACATGAGCACTAACCAGTGTTTTTGCATGTTTCAGCCCATTTATTAAAGCTGTATTCATTTCTATTTTGGCCACCTGGTGGCAGCAGAACTGTGACACAAAGCTGATATATCACCTCATAAAGTTACGATAAACAACTCCTGAGACAAATGTGTGTCTCTTTAGCTGTTAGATGCTCCACTATGTTCACCAGCTATAGTCTCTAACTGTGTCCGTCTGCCGTTTGCTGCCGAGCAGGTAGTGAACAGTGGATTTATCGCAGCTGTTTCCCTGAAAACAGCTGTTCCAAATCAAGAGCTGAAAAAGAGTCTGTGCTGAGGTGCACTGCAGGGTCAGTGATAGTTCTCTGTGGGTTTGTCACTACAAGTGACGCTTATTACACCGTCGCTTGAGCGATTGTTCATATAAAAATAATGATACATGGAGCTTTAAAAGTAATGTCATGTATACATTGGTAAATGGTGTAAAACACGCATCAACACTGGAATGGTCCTTCAACAAATTCCTTATTTAAAGTCACCGTCAGACATCCAAACTTTGCTCGTCACTAAATAAGCAAATAGCACATTTAAGTTGTTTAATCAGAGGGAATAGATAACACTCACACAAAATTGAGAAAAAAAATATGCAATTTTTTTTGGAGATTTTCTGAAGTGATATAAAACATTTTTATACACAAAGGAGAGAAACAAATTAGATACGTGAAATCACCTTTCTTTCTCCCTAACACCTTCTGTTCACACAGGCTACATCAGACTTTTACTACTTGTTTAATCCATGCTAGTTTCACATCTACACATACAAATGGAAAGAGCAGTAGAAAGGGGGTTGTGTTTTCATTTTGTCCAACTTCAGTCTTCACTTTCATCCACATCCTGTCAGAACGAGTCTTGGCAGGTTTGATGATCATCAAAATGACGATTTAGAAGCTTTATCCTCCCAAACGGACGTATCCATCATTCATGTGGAAATCACAACAATGAATTCCCTCATGTTCAAACATAATGCCATCGTGATACAGTATAAACATTTGGGATTTAGAAATGTGTTCCCCTTCGCTCAAGGAGATGAGATCAACAAAGACATGATTTGCTACAGGGACAATCTGAGATATGGCAACGTAGTCTGGCTGATATTTCTTATTTCCATAACATCTTGTAAAACATCTCTTCGATTTAATGGCAAGAATTCTGGAAACCTGGCAGAATATTAGCAATGTGTTAGTGAAGTAGTGAATGGAGCTCTATGGGCTACGCTCACTCCTAACATGTCTAGAGCAGTGGATTCAGACTCCTAGTTTGGTTCAATAGGCGAGGTGAGAACAATGCCATTCCCCAAAAATGCTGGTCTGAGCCATCTCTAGAAAACATGATCCCAACCAACAGGACATGACTTTAAAAAACGCAAGGGTGGATAGGAGGAGGTAGATGTTGACATCTGGAATTGGGAGTTCCTGGTGAGGGTTGCAGACAAACATCTGTGACACATGGCGTCTCCAGGTGTGAGTGAGAGTGGTGTGGGAATGGTCGGCAAACGCTGCTTTGTTTCATGTAACGTATCGTAACAACAGCTTGTATATCCGCCGTCCTCGGTCTTCCTGTTTTCCTTTTTGAATGATGAATACCGACTACCGCCGCCCGCTGGTGTGGAGAGTTATTTCCTCTCACGCAGGCGCCGAACGTACAGTACGTCAGGTCATGTGGGGAAAAGTATTTAGAAGGGCTTGGGAAAAAAGACATTTAGACAAATTTTGACGCCAACCAAAATTTGAATGTTTGGATTTCGATACACCACTGGGAAGCTACAGAATGATATGAAAACCTAAAAAGAAAAAAAATGTACCCGCCCTTAAGTCCATAAAGCAAGTTCACGTTGTCATTCACATAATACCTATGTCATCAAGGTTTAATGTGCTGACAACTGTGCTGTTAGTGGTGCTACAATAGATTGAATGACACCGTTTTCACCTTGCCAAACAAAGCAAACTACTCCAAACACTGCAGCCTTCAATTGAACTGCTCCAAACATGCTTTTTAAGAACACCTGTCCTTTAAAGCTAGGGTTGGTAATCTTAAGAATCCGGCGATAGCACGCTAGATTTTGAAAATTATCTAACCGAAAAAACCCAGCCCAGTGTTGCCAACTCTTTTCCAATGTCAGCTAGCAGCACTAGCTCCAAAAGTCCCTAAATGTAGAGAGAAAGTCGCCAGGTCAGCAACACTGAGTCCATCCTTTCAGGCCTCCCTGCAAAGCCACTCCCCCAAAGCGATCATTATGAACGAGAACATGGCTATTGTTGGTACTCACAGCTGTCAAGCTAGCAGCTGGTGGAAGACTCTGGTGACATATAATGAGTGCACGAAAGCAGGTAGTGTAGACAGGCAGCCCACCCAATCAATGAAATTATTAGACGGGCTTATTACGGACCAGTGACAGTCACACGTACCGGATTTTTTTCTTTTCCTGTCAGAGCATTTGATTTATTGATCGCGGTCGGGATGTAAAGAGAATGAGAAAAAATATAACAAAAATGTTTTTTTGAAGAAGATTACCAACTCTAGCTTTAAATGTGATCGATAGCTTACAATGGCCAAGTGTTGACATTTGGGCAGCCACGAGTTTATAATGGCCACAATATTCTGACACATAAGAATTACAGTTATATAACCCCTGACGTTCATAAACAGCAGAATATTACAATCTGATTAAGAAAACATGGTAAAAAAGCTCTACATGTTTTTAGTGTATATAAAGGATCTGAAATGCCAAGCCTGAGGGACACCGGTCAGAAACAGACAGTCTGGAAAAGTAATAAAGTTTCATATGGAAAGATCATCTACGCTAGTGTTCCTCTCAGTGGATTAAAGGAAACAGTTAACAAATACTGGTAAGGACTAATGCATTTTCCTTTACATTTAAAATGATATATTAACAAAGTGTTATAATACAGAGATAATGCATTTATAGACAGTTAGGCCAGTGCTGGGAACAGTCCGGTTCCTCTCCCTGGGGAGGAGGGAGAGGGGGGGGGGGGTCTCAACTCATTGCTGAGCCTTACATTGGCTGGTTAGGAAGAGGGTGGGGTGAGCAGGTGGAGACAGGAAGAGCTGCAAGGCCACCACCCATGGGTCATGCTGCTGCTGCTGCTGCTGCCATGGTAACCCTGATATGGTGCAGCATAGAGGATCTGAAATGCAGAGAGAGAGAGAGTCTGTGTGATGAGAGTTTTCATCCCAAAATAAAACAACGAATGAAGATATTGTCTGTGCCTTATTTAGAGGCTTTTCAAAGTGCCGGCCGACAAAACAGCACAAAGCACAGTGATCAAGAAGGACGTCTCTATTTTCAGTTTTGTTGAGAGGAAGGAAAGCAGAGAAGGTGAAGATTAGTCAGTATACACCGATCAGCCATAACATTATGACCACTGACAGGTGATGTGAATAACATTGACTTTCTCGTTACAATGGCGCCTGGCAGTGGGTGGGATATATCAGACAGCAAGTGACCATTTTGAACTTTGAACTTTGTGTTGGGAAGCAGAAAAAATGGGCAAGCGTAAGGAGGATGTGAGCGACTTTGACAAGGGCCAAATTGTGATGGCTAGACGACTGGGTCAGAGCATCTCCAGAACTGCAGCTCTTGTGGGATGTTCCCGGTCTGCAGCGGTCAGGACCTACCAAAAGTGGTCCAAGGAAGGAAAACCGGTGAGCCGGCGACAGGGTCAGACCAGAGGCTCATTGATGCACGTGGGGAGCGAAGGCTGGCCCGTGTTGTCCGATCCAATAGAAGAGCTACTGGAGCTCAAATTGCTGAAAAAGTTAACGCTGGTTCCGATAGAAAGGTGTCAGAACACACAGTGCATCGCAGTTTGTTGCGTATGGACCGGTCAGGGTGCTCCTGCTGTCATAATGTTATGGCTGATCGGTGTATATATTTAATTTAGACACAGATTGATAGATATTGAAACTAAAATTTCAATATTTACATTTTAATTTCCTTGAATTGAGGTGTGCTTGTAAACTAATAAGAAGCTAACAGTTTTTGACTGTGCTCTAATGACATCGCGTGCCGTTTATGTCTCAACTTAGAAATTAAAACTTATTAGAAGTGACGGACACGGATAGACACGATTGGTAAATAATAGTGTGTTAGAAAGTATTGGAACTTTGTATACTGTTTGTATACAAAGTGTCTAAACGTAACATGCCAATTAGCAGCCAGTAGCGGCTAAAAGTATCGGACTGAAAACAGCCGATTTAAGCACACTTACTACAACACATTCTTTATGCCAAGACTCATTTGACTGAGGAGTACCTTACCATGATGTTGGCTCATTGCGTTGCTCATTCTGTTCCTGAGTGTTTGCTCTTCTGGGCTGACGATCTTCCTCTGGACACAGACACAAAAACATGTCAACATAGCTACAGTATATGTGCGTCTCCCATAAATACGTCATGTTTATTGAGATACGTTGAAGATTTTCACAACAACAGCAGGTAATGCTGAATATCAGTAAAAATAATAAACCAAACCAAACCCCTGATATGGATAGAACTTTATATCATACAGTCAGATTTTAATATTTGAATTTTCTTTTACAGTATTAGGGTCTTTGCACACCAAGTCCATATTTTTCGTATTTGTTTTTTTATAATCTGTCATCTGGTAAAAAAAACGTTACGCACAGAAACCTTGCAGTCCGATGCGTTTTATTATTCTATTCGTTGCGAAAATTCAAAATACAAGACCATGCACGTGCACAGATAGACCTCAAAAAGGGCTTGAGCACCTGTCGTTTCCCCTCCTAGAGAGAAAGTGTCCCTTTTCTGGGATTTTTAAAAAAATAATTAAGATAAATTCCTGTATGTGCACATTCTGCCCTGCCGAACAATAAAGCCTATTGATTGAATCATAATATCAGGTCAGGATTCCCGACTCGGGGCGGATTGGTGCTCCCGATCGATGCCCTCCGTTCTCCCTCCCTCGTGGTTTCCTTCGGCAGTGGCGAGCACTGTGTGGGCACCGAGCCTTTGGTTGACAAACACACACACGCGAAATTTCACACATACACATGCATAGGCACTTGACAGTCAGCGCGAGTCGATCAGTGTGATGTTTTTGAGACAAACATCATAACGTCACGAGACCGGCAGCTCTGCGTCCCTGTCTCTCTCTCTACTCCAGGATGCTTCGCTGTGAGCTGCACTTTATCGGAGGTGGTGAAGTTAACATCCGTGTGGACGATGGTGAGATTTATGTCTGATCAGAAGTGTTTTCAATTAGTTTCGGTTTTCCACCTTTAATGAAGAGCAGCGCACAGCCACTTCCCTAAACTTTATTTCATCCAGAGACCAGATTCCCAAACGGGGTTCTGTGTCTGTCAGACGGTTTGAAGTGCACACAGAGCAACGTAATGCTCAGCAGACTGTAGGACAGGTAGGTTTTTTTTCTAAAAAACATACTTTCTTCAACTTCATTGCTATATATTTGGTTTCAATGCGTCAAACACAAAAGCAGGTGAGCTCTATGACTGCTCTTCTGTGACTTTGGAGGGGGAAGATAGGTAGATTAATTCACTGGTTGACTCACAACAACACCATTGTATTCATAGAACACTCTTCTATCAATCCAGGCTAAAGTCAATGATCTAACGGGTCATGATAATAACACAGGCTGCTTACCCTAAAATAAGGGGGCTCATTTGTGAATGAAGATTGGTGTCTAAAAGGGATCCAGGAGATCCGAAATATTACGACAACAACGGAGGATTGGCTTGTCACTAAAATCAGAATAGCTGGTCCACCTTGCGGGTGGCCAGGAAGACACAGGAACTTGGCTTGGGTCTTGAGGAGTTGTAGCATTTATTCACCGACAAATAGCCTAACGTGTATGCTCACTGCACTGCTATGTTCACAGCTATAACGGTACTGCTGATTTCATACTCACCGTCACACACACGCTCTCTCTCGACCGCACGCTTGCTAACATTATGCACACAACTCGGCGGACCGCCGGGCTTGCAACAAACTAGCAGAAACTCTGCCGTACTAGGTTTCCTTTTGTATCGAGCAGCAAAAAAAGTCGTAGAATGACGTGTTTTGAGTTCATTTGCAGACATCGCACATCCTGTTATTACGCACATTGTGCTTCAGTCGACTACAATTACCACCAACGCTGATTGGACATCAACATAAAAAGTGGCAAATTTTCCCTTCAAGTGATTCCAGTTTTAATTTTGTGACTTAAAATTTGACCAAAGCTCAGTGGTGAGCTCGGTCTGGATGATGGAAATGTCCTGAAGGGGGTCTCAGGTTGCTCTGTGTGTACCGTGACCTGACGTCTGAGGGAACATTTGGACCCTGAAGCTAGACCCAGTTAGGAAGCACTGCTCTGTAACATAGTGGCAAAAGCAAAAATGTTTTACATTGTGTGGGCGACATGCATTTCTTACCACAAGAGTTTCCCTCTACGTCGTCGAGGAGATTGGCTGTAGAGTTGGCTGTGCCCAATCTGGAAAGGAGCTTAGTTAAGAACACCATAAGTCCAGCCTTGCAAGCCACAGAAACAATTATGGAGGCTGATCCATGGCTGATAATGTATGTGAGCAGCAGAACACCTGAACACTAGTGCTGTTGATGGGAGTATGGAAGTGCTTTGTGTAGATAATGTAAGATTTGGAGGGTTAAATGTATCCCCAATGATTTTGCTTTCCTCCATATGGATTTCACTTGTTCCACCAGCAGTAAAGAAACAAACAGCACTAACACAAAACAAAATATGCAGGTCATGTCTCTAGTTGTTGCACATATGGAATTAAATAAATAAGATTTGGCTACTTTATTGCCTTACAACAACAAAAAAGTTACGCAGATAATGGGAGCAAGGTTAAGCAAAGGATACGAATGGTGCTTCAGGAGCATCCTCCGTTTTGACTTTCTCCGCTTTGTCTTTTCTGAGAACGTTCTGGCAATTTCAAACAGCTTCTTTCTTGTTGCTGAAAGAGAGAAAACATCCGAGGTCATCAACTACAATGGACAATGACCTTAAAAGGATAGTGCAATTATTTGTGAAATATCAGCAGTATTGTAAATCAAGTGACTTACATTTGCCCATGTGTTTGAGTTTGTCTCTGAACAGGGCGTCATCTGAGACCGACTCCATTGAAGCGGGAGAGTACTGTTCTCCTGCACACAGACACAGCAACACTACCCAACTGTACACTTGTATGTACTGGCACACAAACATTTGTATTTATAGTATGATGTCCAGAACACAAATCCTTTACACAACCAACAAATATCACAGTGAATGCATAGACACACACACACAGACCAGTATTAAGTAGAATTCAATGACACAGTTTGCAAATAGCTTAGCAGAGGAAGCTCGATGAGTGATATCTACCTGTGGAATTCTCCATACTAGATGAATGATTGGACTTTGATTTCTTTGATTCATACTTCAAGCGATCTAAAAACAGAGAGCAGATGTTATGACCACTGATGTGAGGAATCAAGATGTGATGAACTCTGGTATAATGGTTTAAATGCCCAGACTTCTAAACCTCCATTCATGTTGACCAGTGTCTGATGAGAGAGGGGAAATACTTTTTGAGCAGTGCAATGTTGCACCGTAACAAGCCAATCTTTGTCTCATCTAGCTCGTCTCAGCAAGGCCTAAATGTCAGAAACATTTGAATGGTAGGATTTCCACCGCTGACACAAACATTTCACTGTCTTTCTAGTGGAAAATAAAATGAGTTACTGGCCAAATATTTTGTTGTTCATCCTGTTGATGAATCAGGTTCATGTTGATCATGTTGTTCAAGTTGTTAGAGACTCTAAAGATGACAATTAGTGACAATTCTTCTGAGTTCTGAGCTGAAAGTTACACATCGACTCTCTGAGAATAAAGTCAAAGTTTTACTTTCGTCTCAGAACTCAGAGCCACATAGAGCTTGAGTTTTTAACCCCAGAAATATGAAATCATATAGGTATATATAAACAGACACATAGTAAATAATAAGTAAATCATGTGATTTAAAGAACTCAGAAGTTCATCCTTTATAAAACGCCTGAAAAACTGTGTGGTTCATGCACAACTGGACCTTTAAATATACCCAATAAAACAATGGAAGCAAGGGCCTTGATCATAAGCTGAGGGATGTGAGACTATGACAAATGGAGACACGTGGAATTCATTTTTGTCCAAGTAAAGAAAATCAAAGAAATGCACAATAACAAAATAAACACCAGCAACCCAAAACCATTAACACTGCTTCAACGTGACAGAGCTAAAATGTTGGATACCGGACAGAGCTATAGGCTAGCTGTTTACAGAGACTTCCAGTTTTTAGCTGGACCACAGCAAAGCGGGGCCAACTATAGACCAGTGTTTCACAAACTACTTTTTTTTCTTTCTGGGGACCCACAAAATGACAAACCACTGCACCACTAATGTTAGTAGCTTTTGGTTGCTGATATTGCCGTGTGGTTTGTAATCATACATTTAAGTTTCATTACTTGGACAAGAATAATTCCAAATAGACAAGCATAGGACTTGAGCATCAAGGCAAATTATGGTAATAACGGCACAAAAAAAACAAACACCAAAGGCTTTTAAAAGATGCCCTGCGGAGTTTACTTGTAAACAAACAAAATTTATGTTTACATTCAGTGTCACTAACCAAAACCCATAGTGTGCATTCTTGAGCTCTAACAGATGTGTTGAATGCATTTCCTTCTTCACAAAAACAGTCGCAAAGCTTTTATATTTTAAATCCAGCAATGTTAAACACATTTACTAGCTTGCAGTCTTCTTCTTCTTCCTGCCTTTGCTGGCCCATTGAATAGTGTGAAACCATTGGTAGAAGCGTGTACTGTGTCACCCAAGTGCACGCATGCGTCCTCGTACGCATACACGAGACAAACTGGGGCACCCGCTCGTAGAAAAACAGCTCCTCAGCCCCACTAGAGGTCAAAAACTCCACAGGGATCCTTTTATGACAACAGCTTAAAGACTATCAAAAAAAATATCTGTTCAGTATCTCACAACCTCAAATGTGAACGTCTTTACATTCTATGCATTTTTTTATCAGTCACTAATATCCTGTGTATATTATACCACTAAAACCAGCCCAGCCACTGACCTCATACTGACATTATGAGCAGAAGTTCTCTGTGTATAATGGGATGAATGTACACAGTCGTACCTCTCTCTAAGGCGATGAGGAACTCGCGGTTGCGCTGCAGCTCTTTCATAAACTCCTCATTCTGCAGGAACAGGGCGATGCGCTCGTCTTCCAGATACTGCTTCAGTTTCTTGTCTTGCTCTGTAGCTTCTGTTGTCAAACCTGGACCACCGGTGGTCCCTGCGGCTCCGGACTGAGAACCAGACGGGGCTGTCCATTGGCTTATTGAAGAAACTGAGGAAGAGGACGACGGTGAAGGCTGGGATAGACTGCTCTGAGAGCTCTGCTGAGGTAAAAACAGGAGAGGTTATTGGTTAGGACTACTCATGCTATTAGTACTTTACAGGGCTTGTTAAACGTAGTTAGCCTAGATCGGCATTTAGACTGGAGGCGAGGCAAACAGCTAGCCTGGCTCTGTCCAAAGTTTAAAAAATACACACACAGCACCTCTTAAGCTCACTAATTAACACATATACTAGACGTATACCAATCCCTGAGCTCACGACAGTATCATATCTGGAAACTAGGGCTGTCAATCGATTCAAATATTTAATTGCAATTAATCGCATGATTGTAGTGGACGAATACAGTATGCTTGCTTTATGCAAATGTATGTATATATTTATTAATGGAAATCAATTAACAACACAAAACAAAGACAAATATTGTCCAGAGACCCTCACAGGTACTGCATATATGTCATAAAAAATCTGCTCGAATCATAACATGGCAAACTGCAGCCCAACAGGCAACAACAGCTGTCAGTGTGTCAGTGTGCTGACTTGACTATGACTTGCCCCCAAACTGCATGTGATTATCATAAAGTGGGCATGTCTGTAAAGAGGAGACTCGTGGGTACCCATAGAACCCATTTACATTCACATATCTTGAGGTCAGAGGTCAAGTGACCCCTTTGAAAACGGCCATGCCAGTTTTTTCCTTCGCCAAAATTTAGTGTTAGCTGTTATTTAGCCTCCTTCACGCCAAGCTAGTATGACATTGTTGGTACCGATGGATTCCTTAGGTTTTCAAGTTTCATATGATACCAGTATCTTCACTCTAGCTTTAAAACGGAGCCCTCTACAACCTAAAAATCGCAAGTTGCGTTAATTCGTTACAGAAATTAGTGCCGTTAAAACAAATTTGTGTTAACGCGTTATTATCGCGTTAACTTTGGCAGCCCTACTGGAAACCGAATATGCCGTGAAGTTGGGAGGATGGATAAACTAAAGTTCCAGTACGTAGCTCCCCTAAAACCCACAGATTGTCATTTTAACATGTCTGTCTGTGAATGGATTTAACAAAGAAGATTCATTTAATTAAATTATTCATATTTAGGGGTGTTTGTAAGTATATTTGAATTTTGGATGGAGACAGGCTAGCCGTTTCTCTCCGTCTGCAGTTTTTATGCTGGATTAATCTAAGAAACTGCCGGCTTCAGCTCCATACTTTTGGATTTGAATATAGTATAGTATAACTATTCCAGGCACCCATTGTTTTCCTTGTTTCTGTTGTTAGAAAACTCTTGAAACATGCTTGAGTTGTGTTATCACTTACAGTGAACATCTTGTCTGCACTCATTTTTGTCAAAGGTACATTATTGTTGTTTAATGCAGTTCAGGTAATGCACCTCAGACCTCTCAAATCGATCTGCACTCGAACTGCATTACCATAATGTAACACTGATAAATATTCATTTAGACTTGATGTTTAGACTACACAACTCAAGCATGTTTCTTACTGATTTCCCTACTGTATGGAAATTAATGGAAACTGGAATGACTGGGGAAAAAAAAACATACAAAAAAATGAATCAACTCAACTCAAAAATGGTTGGTATTAATGTGAGAAAAACTACTAAGAAAATAAAAAATAAAAACCCAAATTTAGTGGCCTCTAGCACATTTTAAAACCACTATTCCATCATATACACAGACCTTAATTATTGCATATTTTAATGAGTTTGCCTGCCTGTAAACATATAGTCAATTACTGTAAAGGAGAATTAGGCTTCCAGTACATTTTAGCCCAGTCTGTAAATAGCTATTCATATTTAATTTATTAATTTATTTTGACTGATCAGAATGTTTGTTATTAAGAATCATCAGATATTATTTATTTTGTATCTATTGACACCTTCACTATAAGGTCTATAAAGACATGCCACAATGATGGTTTATGTAATGTTTTACTAGAAACATAAATGCTCTCTTATTCAACGAAAATAAACAAGGCTATTTTAAGGGGGAACATGTTTTTAATCCCATGTTTTATCTAGCCTATTTATTGGTTTTAAATTGAATTATTTATAAAATAATTAAAACAACAAAACATGTGAATCACTTGACTCAAATCATGTGAATCTACTAAAATCAACTCAACTTCTAAAAAGCACAATGTAAATAAAGATCATTCATTAATTTGTTCATTCATTAAGCCCATAAACGTCTGTGTGGCGTATATGAAAAATCAGCTGAGCGCACTCACACACCCATTCATAGAACATGTGGTGGCGGGACTGATACAGACAGACAGGACATTCTTCTATCATCATCACGCTCGCATTGTTTTGAAGCGGAGGCCAGTGGTCGAAAATGTTCGGTGATCTCGCCACTCGCATTCACACAAAGTCACCCAAATTGACGTGAAAAAAGCAGCATTACATTTTCATTTTGAAAATGAAAATGTAATGTACATTTTGACAAAGAACAAAGAAAACCAAATGCACCAATTTAACAACCGTATGCTGACTTTTTTTTTTACCTTTATACTGTCCAACTGCTGTGGCAGGATGCGCAGAAAATCATCGGGGAGATTTCCAAGCAAAGGAGGGTTCCAGTTCCGGTAGCTTCTGACCTGCTGGTGACCTGGAGGTGGCTGGGCTTCAAATCTACGAGAGCCCATGGAGTAACAGGACACATTAGTAACTCTACCAACTGCATTAGGTACATTATCAACTAGCTATCTCAAACTACTATAAATTATTTACATCCTTTAAATTGACCACTCACAAAAATCACATGGGATGGCCCAGAGAGAGGAAACATCTATTCGATTCCCATATTTCATTAACAGAAAAAAAGGATCATATGAATGAGGAAATGCCTGATGAGACACTTATAGGAACAATGTCTTTCAACTAAAACAGGCTGATTGATTATATTCTAAGAATAATCAGACCATTAGTTTATTCATTTCTGTTATAATATGTTCAATGAGTGAGCATAGGATGAACTGTCATGTGTTGTCTATCCTCTTATTTTAGCCACACAAGCTGCTTGGCTCTACGGATGGCAATGTCGATCACTCGCTTAAAAATCTGAGCATCTATTGGATGAATTGCCATGAAGCTGTGTGCGGTCTGCAGAGGATGGATCCCTAATGACTTGGGTGATTTCACATTTTGAGTGAAATATCTCAACAGCTATTGGATGCATTGCCACGACATTTGGCACAGATGTCAAAGGATGAATCCTATCTGCTTAAAGGATTGGCACAGAAATTTGGTACAGCCATGGTTCCCATTTGATGCAACCAATGAATTGTTCCCCTCACTTTTAATCTAGCATCACCATCATGTGAAAAGGTCCCAAAAAAGTCCCAAAGAGCAGAACTCCAGGACCATCGTCAATTCAGGAGCATAGTCTTGCTGTACACTGAGGGGAAGATTTTCTTCTCAGTCATTGTGAGAAGGATGACCACCTACTTGATGGAAAGATCTTGTTGTCTGTGGTGTTGTTGTTGTCGGTGGTATTATAGTTGTCTGTATGTTGACGTTTGCTATATGGCATATGATGAATTTATGAAATAACTAATAAATGACTAATCTAAATAACATCAATACTAGCTGCCAGAAGGCTGGGGTCCCCAGGTTTCTCGGGCTGTGTGGGGCATGCCACCATGATTTGGGAACAGATCCAGACCGCTAAGCAGGAGAAGAAAGATCTGCATGTCCCACCCTATTCCCACCTACAAATCCTCCATCCATTTAATAAAATCAGAGGTACACTTAATTTGTTAAATGAAAAAACCCAAAGAGAAGAAAACGCTTTTAAAGTGGCTCTTAAAGACCACAGCTTCTTCTATGCAAGAGTCCAGTTCCTCTTCCTTACCTTGGCGGCGGTGTTGGCGGGGCTTCTGGGTATTTCCTATCATAAATGTGCATGTCATATGCTGGCGGAGAGTAGACTGGAGGCGGTTCCTCATCTGAACTGTCAGGTTCCAGTGTTCGCTCCAGAATCTAGAAAGAAACAGATGAGCCTTGTTTCATTAACCTGCCTTACCATCATGGACTTGCAATTTTGATTCCAATTAGAAATAGTTATCTGAGGTTTAGGCCATATTGAAATCTAACATGCTGAATTTAGACCTCCCTGTAATCTTATTCATTTTGATATATAGCCAAAAATGTTACAGTTCTGCAGCGCTCCATTCAAGAGTAGCATCCTTCCTTCCATCAGTCATTGAATTTAGATGTTTGGACAGTTGATTAACATGATGTTAATGTGTCTGACTACAATGGAAACTGAGACAGAGACAGCCTCTATATATCTAAATAAGTGTGTTTCCACTGCTGAACATTTGATTATTTGTCAAATTCATACACACTCATGCTGAAAAGACAAACTCCTCTCAGCCCTACAACACACAAACACAAAAATCAGGAAGCGTGCATGCCTTGAGTGGACAGAAAGGCCATTAGGAAACACATTATAGATTAATGCTCAGGTTGGGATCAAATTCAATCTTCAAATTAAAAAATCAATTAGTTCTTGGGTCAGCATCAACTCTAGCAGGTCATGAATCCCTGGGTCAATGCCCTGTGACTGAATAGAGCCAGCAGACTACGTAGTTATCTGTCAAGGTAATGCACGACATTGCGCATGTTACACAATACCAGGAGAACAGGAAGAACTCTAAATATAAAACCAGCCTTGTCCTAATCTGCAGAAAATTGCAAAGGGGGTTTTTCCATTAGCTCATTGCATACACAAAACTTCTCGTGTACAAATGATTGGGCGGCAATCAAAATAGCAAATTGTTCAATTTGTGGTTGTGGTTTACATTTGTTTGTTCAGAAAAGCTTTTGTAAAAGAGATGACAATAAATACTCCACCGTCAAAAGGGTTATTTATACCCAAGGTTGTTGTGGTCGGTAATTGCAAGCTATGACCCAACAGAGTTTCATGTCCATGAAGTTACATAAAGTTTTAAGACAACTTAAAAAACGTATTTAAGGAATGTCACCAAAGTAGTCGGTCACGTGTATTTTAAATCTTTTCGCCATCATCTCGGAATATTTCTGTCACACAGACCCTACTGGTAATCATTGAAATAAAAGTTGAGGGTTTGGATTATATTGTCAACATTAACAGCCCACCAGGCTAGGCCTGCATTAGATTCCCCAGTGGTGTCGGTGCCCTTGGATCTTTTCCACTGACCTCTGGTGGGATGCTGTCATCAGAGTCTGAGCTGTCATCTGAGCCCTGTCCGTCAATGCTCATCTGGAGCAGCTGGTCGATAGTGGCGTCCACCGCTCCGTTGTTGGAGCGCAGCACGCACTCGATTACCTCGTAGTCCATAGAGGGGAACATGGTCTTGAAGTCCTCCATGGCCTGGTTGAACTCCAGGCGTCGGACCTGCCGGTTGGGCCTGCTGTTGTTGAGCTGCCCCTGCCCACTGCCGCCGCCCCCGCCGCCACTTCCACTGCTTCCGGAGCCTCCATTGCTGCTGCTGCGCTTGAACAGGCTCGTCATCCTCAGGGCTCTGGCTGCCTCGAGTGCTGCCAACCTACTGATAGGATGGCTCTTCTTTTCTGTCAACAACACAAGCACTTTGGCCCCTTCAGTCTCACTTGCTTTCCACGTTTCCCCCCCCGCTCAGTTTCTCATTCTAACACAAACATGGCAGTCTTTTGATGGGAGTTTAGAAAAACTTGAGTTCTCCCCCCCCACCCCGCCAATGCTACTCGTTATTCAGCTGCATCCAGCATGGCTGACTGTGCTGGGACTAGAATAGTCAGGTGGTGACAGAAATTAGACGTCCAAGATCCTGTCACCAGGTAGAGATTAGAGTCAAAATCCGCCAGGAAACACACATGGTTACATCACAGTCATCAGCACCTACAGAGAGAGAGACGACAGGCAGTGTGTTAGTAAGAGCTGGCAACACAAACTTTATAGAGTTTTATTATTAATCTATTCATTAAACTACAACATTGCTTCACGGCTGAGACCAAGAGCTCTGCTGATTTTCACTCTACAGTAGTAGTCAATCAAGGGACTTTAATGGCAGTACCACTAATAGCTAATAGATGCTGGATCCAAAGAAATCACCAGCGGCACAGATAGCCATTTAAAAAGTGAAATCAAGAAGTGACAAACAAGGTGCTTGTTGTAAGTGCTTGTTGGACAAATTAAGTTGCCCAGACTCTCATTAGTATTTGGAAAGAGGATGTTTTCAACAACTACTTTAGTCACTTTTTGTGCACAACCGAGTACAACATCATGAAGGTCAGGAGAGACTGTCTGAAAGGGCTTGGGTTGAGTTCAGGTTAGGTTAGGAGAAAGGCAAACAATGAGGAAACAGGCTTCAACATAACACTGGCCACAGCAGTGCCATGCATTCAGAGTAAATGTGAAAGAAAGGCAAGGCAAGGCAGCTTTATTTGTATAGCACATTTCAACAACAGGGCAATTCAAAGTGCTTTACATAAACAATCAAGAACATTGCGACAAAGTGCAAAAGAACATTAAGACATAATTAAAACAGTTATAAAAACATAAAAACATTGAAACATTAAAGATTAGAAAATAAAAACAAGCTAAAAATAAAAGCTAGGATAGAAGCTAAAATAGCATAAAACACAAAAGAGTATCATTATCTGGTTTAATAAAAGGCAGCCGCAAACAGGAAAG